>JAHZMX010001522.1:0-24493 GCA_027743895.1 Seira musarum | reverse complement strand
CTTTGCAACCCAAATTCTATGAAATCAAAGGTGGGGAAGACTTCAAGGTTTCTGACCTTAACTCCACAGAGAAAAGAAAGGCCACCAGGTATTTGACGATACATTCGCGTGTTAACACCGATACAGCAATAGTTAAAGGCATACAAGATTACTTTTAATTAATCCTAATTGAATTTGTTTTATAGGGTCACGTTAGGTGAACGACTGGGAAAAGAAGAAGACTTAAGCGTGACTAGAGGTCCACTTGGAAATCGAGAAATGACTTTTCAATTGAGACAAGTGAGTTTGAAAATCCATGTATTTCCTTCGTAATTTTCAGTACCTATGCATATATGCGTTTTGTCATTCCTGCAGAAAAAATCACGAGACTCGTTCCAGGAACAAGCCCAAAAACACCACGAAGAACGAAGAAAAGTTAGGAGACCTGCTGGAAAGTTAAAGAATAAAAAGCAATCGTGGAAGAAATAGGTCAAAAGTTAATGTGTGCAATTGATTTTTTTCATTTCTGAATAATAAAAATTCTTTATAAACGTTTTTTGATGATGGAAATAAAGAAAATACATCATGAGCTAATTTACAATTTTTGTTAGCTAAGATTAATTCGAATTTAATATTGGGGCACATCGAGACATATCTCTAACAAGAGAGATCACAAAGGCCATATTATACCTATGCAAGCACAGCACAAGCACATGCATTAAGCAGCGAAAGAATAACAAGTACGAGCTGAGCTGATGCATTTGCTTCAAACCTGAGTAGATATTTGGCAAACATATGACTATATGACCAAATCAAAGTCAAGCAGTTAAATTCTCAAACCTTGTGTGGGACACAAGGTAGTTTTCTTCTAATTATTTGGAAATCAAAATCTAAAGTACATCGATAACAATATGGCGCAGCCGCTGCGGCATACGTTTTCTAAAATTCACGGGCTTGGACGAAGTTTATCAAACCTTAATTTCACACGCTCATTAGGAGTTTCGAGCTCACTTAACGTGAAAGAACCCATAAAGGATACCACTCCGACCCATACTGGACAGGTAAATTACATATTTCATACTCACCCGTTTCAACCAGTAAACCGTTATTCGCATTCATCCCAATTGAAATAATGTTTATAAATGCATGTATTGTGGGCAATTTTTTATTTGTAGAAATTCGACGAAGATGATTACCGAATGGTCAGGTTCATTGATAAGAAGAAACATGTGAATACAAAGTTTGCAGTTGACCTGATAGCGGATGTTCCTCCGGAGCCGAAGAAGGCAAGGGTTGTTTGGTGTGATGGTGGCGGTGGACCTACTGGACATCCTCGTGTTTATATTAATTTAGTAAGAGTTTTTTTTAAATCAATTAGTCCTTTTATTGGTTAGTTGTTGAAAAATTTAACGAATTTTTCCCCTGTGCAGGATCAACCAGGTAACCACTCCTGCGGTTATTGTGGTCTCCGATTTTACAAGGAAGATCATCATCACTAGTTCAGATTTTGGAAGCTCATTTCTCTCGCGACATAGACTTTCTTGAATTAAATTTATGTAAATATTTATTCTAGATCAATGAAGATTTTCAGTCATGTAGTATGATTGTAATGGATATGAATATTCTATAAAAATAAACTCGCAAAATTAATACAGTGAATAAACCAACGATTCGTTCGTGTAACAGTATTTCTTTAATATTTAAATGTGTTTCATATTTACTTTTACTCTATAAAAATTAAGTCAAGGTCGAATCAAATTTTATTTTCTTAAATTTACTTTCATTTTCTATTGTAAATGTAAAAGCTAAAACGAAATTGAAACTGTGTACTTTCTTTGCTCTTTCCTCCTTTGTCCCATTTTTTGCTTTTCTCAGCGAAAGCCAAAAACTATGCCACCAAAAGGAAAAGATGGAAAAGGGAAGTGCTCACACAATTGACATAATTCAATACTTTTGATGCATGCTTTATACTGAAACAGATTCGTCCGCACGATATTACTAGATTATGCTAATCAGCAAATAAATTTTCTCCTTTCTTGCAAACTTAGAAAAAAATTGGAAGTTTGAAGGTTTTGCTGACAACCTAAATTATCGCAAAAAAGTTTGATCATTCCCTTAAAAAGTTTTACTATGTGTCACTCCTCTATTTGAATATTAATCATATTCACATTCCATTCCACCCCCGTAAGTGTTGGCAGTCTGACTTCAGACATACCTATACATACATCTATCACTTGTGTAGGTATGTAAATGCAGGAGAAATTCATTATTTGGCTCAACGTTTTTGCAGATATCTCCAACTGTTAAACTGCCTAAAAATGTCGCTGCTTATGATATGATGGCGCATCAAACATGACAATAAATTTACTTTCATAAACCATTTGCTTTAAATGCGGTGATATTTTCATATATGAATCTCATTCCTTTGTACTTTCCCACATGAAATTTTTTTCTTGTGAATGTTACTATCCCTGCATGAAAACCACAGAGACCTGTCCAAAAAATGGAAGCCAATTACTTTTATGACCTCTCGCGCTCATCACTATTTCCCTAAAATGAATATGGTTTCCTGATGCTAATAATAATTGCAAGAAACCTCATAAACAAGTTCAGAAGCAAGTGACGATTGACGGTTTTTATTCACAGAAACAAAAGTATTTGTCATCGTGGATTTGGGGAAAGTTTGGGGTTTTCACTGAAACAGTTTGCAGTTTGCGATGTGACCTGCAGGTTCAACTTTCTTTCATCTGAAAAATTTTTGTTAAAGAATTTCAAATGAATTATATTTAGCCATGGCTAAACTAGACGATCTTTTTTCTGCTTCTTTGAAGCAACCTCGAAAATTACTAGACCTTTCCAAAGTGAAGATTTTAAATGACGCAGATTTTGAGAAATACATGGATCGTGTGCCCGAAATGAAATTTCGTCCAGAAAATGTAAGTTAAGTTATTTTAAATGCAATTAATCGATCTACTGTCAAGATTTATATTTTTAGATCGAACCAGAAGACATTCAAATTATAACGGACTGTAGCTTTACATCGTCGTCTGCATCAAGTCATAAAACGGAAAATTCTGGTGGTTCTGTTCCTCCAGTTTCTCACAAATCTAGTGGAAAGAAATATTTCTATGAGGATCCTTTACCCCTTAGCATGAGAGGAACAAGACTGGAGGACCTTTGGGCCCTCGATATTCAATGGAAAATGTTGACAAGTGATCGTCCACCAAACCGTCTGGAGGAAGGCATTTTTGAGAGGCTTGTCGACTTGGGTAGATTCGCATTGGCTGCTAGAAAACGGGAGCAAGCAACAATCAAAGCGATTATGAGCACCTTGGTGGGCACACCTGCCGTGACTTATCTTATCGCAATTGGTTTCATCACAACGAGAACAAAGAGGGGGGTAATGGAGACGAGACTAAAGGTTTGCAAAAATTGCAATATGGAATTGTGCACGGGAGCTTTCTGCAAGCTTTTTCATTACGATCTCTTCACCAGAATGATAATGGACAAAGATGAATTGGAAAGTCAGGACAAAGAGGAAATGGCTTTTTTGAAAAGTGTGTCAAAAGGTGCAGTTCCTGCTGCAGCTAGTGCGGCTGTTTCGTCCAAAAAGAAGTCTCAGCAGGATGCGTCCAAGCAAGGGAGAAAGTTAAAAATGAAGATTAAGAAAACAAAGAGAAAAAAGAAAAAGAAAAAGGCAAAGGAAAATTTAGAGCCCGTATCTGCTCCTGACGACTAATCGATATATTAATTGTCGCTTTTTTCATTCAAGTACTTTTGGTTATAATTTTAATTTATTCCATTAAATGGCTTGTTTAAGCGCAAGAATTTTTAGTGAATGTATTCAATGAGTCAATTGGGGTACCTTGAGACGTAATGAATGAAGAAAACAATGTAATCATATTAGAGAAGATAATCATTTTTGTAGAAAATAGTTCAGAATATCACGACGCATACATTTTTATTTAGTTACCTTCCTATTTGCCATTTCCCCGATTAAACCTATACCTTGTAAAATAATCTGCGACATTCTATAAGACATTACTTATCTGTATAAGGAAAGGTTGTATCTATTTAATGTAAATTATTCGTTCAATATGTCTCTAGTAGTTCCAATATTTATGTCGGCAATAAAATAAATGAACGCAGAGACAAACCAGTGGGACGATTTTTATTTGCGTCTTATAAATGAATATGGGTTGACGATGATGGCAGTGCCCGTCACATGTCATCTTGATAAATTACTATTTAATGAAAGTTTTGCTATTCCTTTATCTAACTACAAATGCCTTCCCTAAGACTATAAACAAGCGCTATCTCTGTTTCTTTGCCTATCATTGCAATATGCAAAGAAATAAACTCAAACAAAGCAAATTCTAGTCGTTTTCACAGCAGTGAAAGTCAACATGAGCATTTTTATCATGGTACGAAAGCAGAACCTGTTATTTGTTCGATAATTTATCATTTCGTCTAGCAAAAAAATCTGATTTCCTTTAGACATGCCATATCATGTCAAATTTTTATTGTGTTGAATTAACTGATCGGGAAGCATGGCTTCACTTTTCTTTGATGAGATATTTGTCCCAAAAGCAAACCTACAAATTAATAATAAATTGTTTAGGTATATATGGAAGCATAAGAATGTGCCTCAGTTCAAGGAGACCCAAACAAAAGGGACAAAGCAAAAAATAAACTGTATAGAATTGTTGTGATTAGTAGGCAGTGCAACTTTTTTTTCGCAAATTTTCAGTTTTTATTGTTTGCCAAATCCGGGAGGTGCAAAATAAATAGGCAGGTCCGTGCGCGAGTTTTCCTTTGAGTAACTTTTTTTTTTTTTAAATGACAGGCTTAAATGCGCAGCCCCATAAAATGAGTGGGTAGGGAATAAGGAATATAAAAGATTAAATTACTCAGTGTGTTCATTATCTCACGAGTCAAACTTTCGAAATCTATATTATTGCATAAAGTCAATAGTGTGAGCTACAACTATTTCTTATAATGATAGTACTTATTACAAACATATACACGGTGCCTTTTCCATCTAATTATTATTTCTTCTGTAGTGTAGATGAATCCAAGAGAATGAATAATTGAGGAGGGTGAAAGTTTTCTGAAGATAATGAATATTTCGCGTGTTTCTGTAAATCATGTTTTTCCTGTGTCATTTGCAACACTCCCACACTCGATACTTAGAAAATAGGTACTCAAGTTGAGTCGAGATTCAAGATTTTTTATATTTTTTGTCGGCCAGTTCCTGGAATGTATTTCAGTTTCTCACTGCTCATTTGTGAGAGAAGTCGATTCTAAAGTTTCATAATTTGCAAGAAATCAGAATTAACATTTCTGCACCAGAGTACCTGATCAAAACGTTTTTTTTTGGTGTTGAGAAGAAGGAAAACCCCGTCCTGGTGGTAAATTTTTGATGGCTTTAAAACTAGATGACCTCCTTAGTAAAAAGAAAGATCCTCAACAAAACATTCTAGATCTGTCCAAAGTTAGAATCAAAAGTCAAGAAGAGTTCGAAAAATACTTTGACAAAATCCCAGAATACAAGATCCGACCGGAAAAAGTAAGTCTTTAATAAATAGAAAAGATTCATTACGTATGTAACTGATGCAATCGTTAAAATTTTCATCTGATTCAAAAAGGTTCGTCAAGAGGACATTCGCGTAAGAGATACAGATTTCTCATTCCGTTACACGAAAAAGGAAGCCAAATACAATGCAAAACATACTTTCACCTACGGTGATCCAATACCTCCGAGCATGAAAACGGTCCGAATGGAGGATCTGGCTGCAGTCGACATTTCATGGCGAATGTTAACAATGCTTCGACCGAAAAATCGACTCGAGGAAGAAATTTTTAGTCGATTAGTAGAATTGGGGAAATTGAGATTGGCAACTAGGAAGTTGGAAGCAAAGCTTTTGGAAGCTGCAGCCACTGGAGCTCCAGGATCTCAAAGTAACGCCCTAATGGCAAGCATGGGAATGGTTGTGATGAAGACCAGGCGTGGTGGAACGGAAACAAGAATCAAAACCTGTAAAGAATGTGGCGACGAGCTCTGCACTGGCCAATTTTGTAAAGAGTTCCCTTATGATTCATACACTCGTATGCTTCTAGATAAAGAAGAACTAGAACGGCAAGAAGCAGAAGAAGCTGCTCAAGCTGGAGGTGGAAGCAGGCGGGCCTCGAAAATGAAACCCGGAAATAATGCTAAAACTCAAGGTGCTAAGAAAGGTGCTCCTACTACCGGAACCAAGCTGAAGCGTACAAAATTGAAACGAAAGAAAAAGAAAAAAGGGAAGAAAAGTAATTCCAAGAATGATTTCAGTGAAAGTAATTCCGAGGGCGAGTAGCAATTTCTTCAAACAAATGACTCGTACCTAATTATTTATTTATGCAGATTTTATGAAATTTTCATTTGAATCCTTATTATATGTATGCAATTAAAGCAAATTAAACAGTAAAAATGTTTCATCCAATTAATATCCTACCATCTGATGAGGAGAGCTGACTTTGAAAAAGCTTGTCAAAATCCTTGCAATTTAACGGTTTTAGCTAGAAATCATTTCTCCTCGTTGTTATTGTAAAAACGCACATTCCGGTTCCGGTGAAAAAAGAAACGAAGTGAGCAAATCCTTCAGTTCACGTGTGGAACGACTTGTTTTGTTTATGTAGGAGAACATTTTATGTATCCCCTGAAAATGAGAAAACTTGAAGCGGTAAAGCATGTTGCCCATTTCATACACATTTTTTACTTTACTCACACACGCACGCACGAAGCAAAAGTAAATATTTTTAATCAAGTTGACTTGCGAAACGTTTATTACTAATTCACCGTCACTAAATTGTGAGTGCAGCTAGCCGTTATTGATAGTTTAATTAGCACTGCATGAGTGAAATGACCATGGAGGATTCGAACTCGACCGATCGGCGACTTTTCAAGCAAGGAGCGGAAGGTCGTTTATATATCGGCAATTTCTTTGGCCGTAAAACAATCATCAAGGAAAGGTTCTAGTAAGAAATATCGACATCCAGAGTTAGATGCAAGATTGACGAAGGAGAGAATGCGAGGAGAACTGAAGGGGCTCATGAGATGTAAAAGTATTGGTAAGCAAAACTCGCAGATGTTTTATTTAATTGCCCTTAACCAGAGAGCTGAACCATCTCTTATTATCCTATCCAGGAATATGGACTCCAGCCATTTATTTTGTAGAATCGAAGACCAACTCCATACACATGGAATTACTAGAAAACGTTGACACTGTGAATATTTATATAGGAAAAATTCTTCAGGTAACTGAAACAATTCCTTAATGTCATGGAATGCGCCTTATTCAATTTTTTATTCCTTCCTACCTACTTTTATGATGTAACCCAATTTTGTGTCTCTTTGAATAACTTCAGGGATGCGTCCAAGGAAGCTGTGATGTTGAATGTAGTGGAAAATTAAAGTTACTGGCCCAGGAAATCGGAACTACAGTAGGAAAAATGCATGCGGCTGGTATAATTCATGGGGATTTAACCACCTCCAACATTTTAATTGATAATACTAGTCAACCCAACGAAGGTGCTAAACCAAAACTTGCATTAATTGACTTTGGACTAAGCCATGTTGACAACTCGGCAGAAGATAAAGGCGTCGATCTCTACGTTTTGGAGCGAGCATTGACAAGCACGTTTTCGAACATCCCGTGGTTTTTCGAGGCAATCTTGGCAAGTTATCGAGCAACATATTCCAACGGAGGTGTCAAGGAAGCTGTGATGTTGAATGTAGTGGAAAATTAAAGTTACTGGCCCAGGAAATCGGAACCACTGTAGGAAAAATGCATGCGGCTGGAATAATTCATGGGGATTTAACCACCTCCAACATTTTAATTGATAATACTAGTCAACACAACGAAGTTGCTAAACCAAAACTTGCACTAATTGACTTTGGGCTAAGCCATGTTGACAACTCTGCAGAAGATAAAGGTGTCGATCTCTACGTTTTGGAGCGAGCATTGACAAGCACGTTTTCGAACATCCCGTGGTTTTTCGAGGCAATCTTGGCAAGTTATCGAGCAACATATTCCAACGGAGGTGAAGACGTTTACAAAAAACTTGAAGAAATTCGACTTCGTGGAAGAAAGCGGACTATGGTGGGATAATCCTAATGTTTTTATTATCTTTGTACGTTTTATTTTTTCATATACATATTTTGAAATAAACCATATATCATATTTACAAATATAATGTCATCTCTGGTGCATCACAAATCACAATAGAACTTTTTAAATCTGTTTTAAGCTAAAGTCGTGAGGGTTGCCCGCCTAATTTATCAAAAAAAAGTTAAATGAATACTCGTATTTATTATTCACGATTCATTTTCATGCAAATACGTAAGGTAATTTCTTACCAGCAGCGACATAATTTTCACCGGTGACATAAGAGGCATCATCGCTGACTAGGAAAGAAACTAATCCAGCAATTTCCTCAGGATTCCCAACCCTTCTCAGCGGAACTAATTCCATCATTTTGTCATGTATGTCTTGGTTTTCAGTGAGCTACAAATAAATCACGTCTAAACGTTAAGATTTTCTTGAGTTTTATCTCTTGAGCACAATTAAATTTTAAAGATCATTTACCGCAGAGCTAAAGCGTGTGCGAATTACTCCGGGAGCGACGCAGTTAACTCGAATTCCTTGTGGTCCAAGTTCTTGAGACACAACTTTTGTGAGCCCGAGCAAAGCGGTTTTGCTCACAGAATATGCTCCCAGAACCTGGAAGGGTTGGAATCCAGCAATAGAGGAGATATAAACGATGTTGCTTCCTTTTCTTTTTTCCAAATGTGGAACAACTTCACGAGTCAATAGGAATGCGGCTTTGACATTTATTTCAAAAATCTTGTCCCAGGCCTCTTCAGAACACTAGAATTAATTTGAGAATTCTTAAGGCATAATTTCAATAGTTCTGGAAATGATTCTCATCTATCGTATCTCAATGCCTCTTACATCTAAAACATTTCCCATGTGAGGATTGGTGGCAGCGTTAGACACCAAAATGTCTATGCCTCCAAAGTTGGAAACTGTTGATTCTATAAGTTTTGTTCTATCGGCTTGACTCCCAACATGACACACAACTCCTTTCACTCGATCTGCCGACAATCCACTTTTATGAAGTTCTTCTAGGGCTCGCTGCACATTTTTCTCTTTTCTGCTGCTTATCATTACTTTGGCTCCGTCATCTGCCAATCGCTTTGCCACAGCAAACCCGATTCTGTTGGGAGAAAGAGAAACAGGATTTTGATTTTGATGTGCTATCACTATCATTATCTTAATTTATATTTTGACTAATTTTGTGTCATTTTTTTCTTACCCATCCGTAGAGGCCGTTACAATGGCCACTTTATCAGTAAGGTCTCTGCCCTTGGCACTCATGCTTCGGCTCAAGAAACCCGGCGATTGTTTCATTTGATTCCCAACGGATGTTCTGAAGTTTTGAACTGCTTGTCGCAACATTCTTCAAGTCTTTTCCTATGTAATGCACACAGGTCGAAGCTTATAAAAACTAAAGAAATAGTTTTTTTTATCCTTTTAGTTGACAAGTTACGACTTACCAATCAAACACCAAAGGATTCTCAAATGCAAACTTTTTTTCTAGTGTATTTTTATATAAATGGTGTCTTCAGTGTCACTTGATTATTGCTTATCAATTTGACTATTTTATCATCGAATTACCCATCGAAAGGAAAGATATCATGTTTTTATATGGTCCATGCGTGAACCAGCATGTTGACANAAAGCACACAGGTCGAAGCTTATAAACTATAAGATATAGTTTTTATCCTTTAAGTTGACAAGTTACGATTTACCAATCAAACACCAAAAGATTCTCAAATGCAAAATTATTTTCTAGTGTAGTTTTATATAAATGGTGTCTTCAGTGTCACTTGATTATTGCTTATCAATTTGACTATTTTATCATCGAGTTACTCATCAAAAGAAATGTTTTATATGGCCCATGCGTGGACCAGCATGTTGACATATTATGCAATGCATCGCATGTTATTTTTGCAGTATCATCATCCTCCAATGTTAGTAAGCCGCATCTTTGTCTAATTGGTTCTCAACAACATCATCATTATCATCGCTGTACTCATGAAAATGCTTTTTATACAATGCAAGTTAACTTTTAGTCCAGAGCCAAGAACAGAGTCCAGAGGTTCAACGGGCATTTCTTTGATTACTTTGGTATCTGCGATTTTCATTTCACTATGCATATGAATGACTGATTCTGATTAGGCACATTAATTTCAATTTCATACATCGATTGATAAAAAATGATATGCAAAATGTTGCACTCTGAAACTAAATCTTTCATGACTGCGCTTTCCTTTTACAAAACCAAAAATATAATTTTGGGGTAGTATGACCTCAAATCTGTTTCAAATGTCTATGTACTATTCATTCCATATCATTTCATTTCTATGTATCATAAATTAAATCAAATTAAGTTTGTGCGAATCCTTTTTTGACATTGCATTGTGATCACTTGGCACAAGATTCGCAAAAAATACGTCGTAATTGAATTCCATATATCATTTCATTTCTATGTATCATAAATTAAATCAAATTAAGTTTGTGCGAATCCTTTTTTGACATTGCATTGTGATCACTTGGCACAAGATTCGCAAAAAATACGCCGTAATTGAATATAATAATAATCGCGATTTGATGCTGTTCAATTTCATGCAACCATACTACGCCAACAATAACAACCATAAATTGCTGAAAGCTTTAAGCAATTCTTTATTGCTTCATTATTATCAATCAAGCATATTTTTCCTAATCATGAATCTTAATCATTCATAACATATTTTCGTGTAGGGCAATGAATAAGAAAACCAAAATGCGATTCTACTAAAGTCATTTATTGACCAAATCACTTTACTTCGTGAAGCAAGCTCCACCTTTCTCTAAACGTGAACGTGAGTATTTCTTTTCTTGCATTTTTTCACACCTACACCAAACAGTGTAGGGAGTCAGGGAAGAACATATTTAGCCTTTTCTGTGTGGTATGTGGTACTAACTTTATGTTTTTTAAAACATCATATAACATATTACATCAACCTTAGTTCATTCAATATGATAAAATGAAAATATATGTATGGCAAAACTCTCGAAAGACACGTATACGTGTTATATGGCGATCTCTGGCTTTTCAGAGAAGTCATTTTGTGGTGCAGCATTTTTTGAGCCAACACGAAGGGACATAATAATAATTCTGCTTTACATTATATCAATTTAGAAAGAGTTGGAGTTTAAGGTGATGATGAAGTATTGCATGAGAAAAAAATGTACATGGTTGCGTTGCAGCTGTGGCTGTTATGTGTGCTGTGGCAATAAGGTGTAAGTAAGTAAGCAGCAAGTAAAAGCAGATGGGAAAGGAGAAAGATTTGCAATTCGCAACCACATTTGTGAATAAAGCTTAATTAAATGCCTATATGGGCAAATTATTCTATGCCAAAAAAAAATGTATAGTTAAGTGTGCAGCGTACAATAATAATATGTGAGGAGTACTTTACCTAAAGCATCTTTATTTAATGGAAACCGCAAAATCCTTTTAAATCCTCTCTGATCTGATAATTCCTTCTCTGTGAATGAATATTGAACATTTATGGAAAATGGGAAGAGCCACGGTGGCGGTGTAACTGGAACGTAGTTTTTAGTCACCGTCGCATCCCATTTATCAATTCATATCTATTGTGAGCGTGACTGCAAATAATAATGGATCAGGAAAACCATACCGCACGCTTGAACTGTAGTAATCAATAAATATTATTTACACTGGTTCGTAATACAAAAAAAAAACTGGTCTGGCTTGGCTGAATTCATGTAAAAAAATTGACACATTTAGTGGAGAGGTGTTTACTCCTTCCTTCTTGTTTTAGTTGATGACGTCTGATAGGAAGTTCAGGTGTGTGTTTTGCCGATATGATGTGATATCTAACGTAACTGTGACCAAGTTTTAATTGGTCGAGAAGTTCTTTTTTCGGCCAGCTGTAAATATCGGATGAATAATTTAATGCTCCTCTATCAATATTTAATTTTCTACCGATTTCTCACTCTTCCTTGATGCAACTTATTTCTTGAAATGAAAGTGGAACGGTGCTAAACAACTGCTGCGAAAAATGATCTAACATCAACGCAACGTACGTCGTTCTTCTAAGGTTTTATGATCATGGTCAGCGGAGTTTTATCCACTAAAGAGATGTTTATCATACGAGCCTTAGAGAAGATACTAAGTGACCGCGAAATAAAGCGGTCACATCATGCGCAGCTTAAACGAGCATGCGAAGCTGCTTTAGGTATTTGGAGGACTTTTTTGTTCTATTTGATTTTAGTCTAATCTCAGGAGAATGAATTATTTAAAATATTTATTTTCATTGATTTTTAACAGAGGATGTTAAGTTAGCGTTACAAGCGATTCAAGCCACCTCGCCAACTTCGGAATCGACACCTCCTGGGGACAATGTATCAGCAGCACTTCCCCTTCCAAAATCGGAGACGTCGATTCCAATCGATTCGGAAAAATATTTTGTTCCTTTCGAACTTGCATGCCAAAGCAAAACTCCTAGGATTGTTGTAACTGCCTTAGACTGTTTGCAGGTATTGTAAAATCGCATGGCTTTCGAATTATAAATTAATGTTTCTAAAATATACACATGGACTTGATTTGCTCAAACATTTGTGCGACTTCTTATATTGATATTGACAGAAACTGATAGCCTACGGACATCTCACAGGCAATTGCCAGGACTCCACAACTCCAAACCGAAAACTTATCGATCGAATCGTGGAAACGATATGTGGATGTTTTATTGGTCCAACAACTGACGAAGGAGTACAACTTCAAATTATAAAGGTATTATTTTGTACAGATTGGAATGTACCAAGACTTTATGATTCATGCATCATTTAATACTCTTGTTTGACTGTCTGATTTATCATGATTTAAAATAGGCTCTGCTCACGGTCGTTACTTCCCAACATGTTGAAATCCATGAAGGAACAGTCTTACTAACAGTCCGCACCTGTTACAACATATACCTGGCCAGTAAAAACCTGATAAACCAAACAACGGCTAGGGCCACGCTGACACAAATGCTAAATGTGATATTTTCGCGCATGGAAAATCAACATGCTCTTAGTCGCCACTCTATCAGTGAAACTAGTGTTGGAAGTGCTGTAAATTCAGTTTACAAAGATTCAGGCCAAGAAGACTATAATGGTACTGCTACTCCGGGTGAAAGCGTGGAAAGAGAAAACGAAAATGGAGATGCATCACCTTCAACGCCAGAGAAGCCAGTTCTGGAAAATAATTCTACATCTAATGCCGATTCTCAAGAGTCTTCAGTTGAAACAGTCGCTAATAATAACAATGAATGCAGCCCTGAGAAAGTTCATGAAAATTCCATCAACGAGCAAGTGAATGAAACAGGCGAGGGTGAGACAACAAATGTAAATGGCGACGATAAAAGTTTGGACGTTGAGTCAGTAAAAGAAGACGATACACAAGACGAGAAAAAAGAAAAGGAGGAAGTATCTCACGCGGACGAAAATGTTTCTAATATAGCAAATGGAAAGCTTGAAAATGAAGACAATGCCTCTGACGTTAGCGATCAACGTAATATCGAAGTCGTCGAAAAGATTGAAAATGATAATAATTCGAGAGGGCCGGATATTAAAGTACAAGAGGCTGAACCTTCCCCTCATGAAATTGCAGAGAATTTGCTTGAAGATTTGTTAGAGAAGATGGGTTAGCATTAGTGATATATATACTCTTGTAAATTCTTTGATTTTCAAATTCAATTTTCAATATGTAACATAATTTATGTTCAGATGAATCTTCCCATCAGTCCATTATTGCTGAGTCGCCAACCCCGTCCGCGATTTCTGAAGAATCGTCTGTCCAAAACAATCATGTTTCTTCTCCTACAACACCAACAATAACTAGAGTGCCTTCACAGGTAGTTGTCTTTCAAATAAATGTTATGCTTTCGTTAAATGTTTGGTACTCATTTGTGTTCCGAATTCAAATAATGATGCATATATATTCTTAATTCTGATTGTGTTTTGCAAACAATCCAGTATTTGCGAATAATGATGGATGTAAAGGTGAACAAATTTTAATTTACCCTATACGCACTTTCGCACGGTTTTCATCCACCCCTCTTACGTTTGCATGATAAATGTTTCTGTAAAAAAAGCAATTATTGCACTGCAATTCCTCCTGTTTTATTTGCGAATCCAACCTGAGGATTCGCACATTTATGTTTACAAAACCATTTTGTGTGTTCCTTATGATATTGAGATAATTATAATTTATAATCGATTGTTTCGTAAATCCTTTAGGAAAGTATGGATGCATCAGCAGACAACGATAGTGCCTCAGCTCACTTCGTGCACATTCTTCAAAAAGATGCGTTCCTAGTATTTCGAGCTTTGTGTAAATTATCAATGAAGCCTTTACCGGAAGGAGCTCCCGATCCAAAGTCAGTCAAATATTTTCTTATTAACTAATTGTTATTCTTGTTATTTTTATGTATAATTTCATCTAAGTTTTCATCAATTTTTAAAAATTGTTCTAGATCTCATGAGTTGCGGTCCAAAATCTTGTCGTTGCAACTTTTACTATCCATCGTTCAAAATGCTGGAGAGGTGTTTAAATCGAATCCAGTTTTTATTACTGCCATCAGGCAATACTTGTGCGTGGCTTTATCAAAGAATGGTGTGTCCTCCGTCCCAGAAGTCTTTCAGTTGGCTTTGGCCATCTTTTTGGCTCTTTTGGCAAACTTTAAAACTCATCTCAAGATGCAAATCGAGGTAAGGTTTTTTTTTTAAATTTTTATATTAAAATGCTCTGAAAATATAATTTCTGACTTCATTTTTCTTTGAATTTCATTAAGGTATTTTTTAAAGAGATTCTTCTCCCGTTGGTTGAAGCCCCTGGTTCTTCCTTCGAACATAAATGGCTTGCCGTTCAAGCTCTAACGAGAATATGCGGTGATGCACAGTGTATCGTGGATTTATATGTTAACTACGATTGCGATTTATCAGCAGCAAATATATTTGAACGACTTGTGAACGATTTAAGTAAAATTGCTCAGGGGAGGCAAGGAATTGACCTAGTTGGTAGCAACGCAATTCAAGAGAAAGCAATGCGGGTGAAAGGAATCGAAGGATTGGTTGCAATACTACAGTGCATGGTGGAGTGGAGCCAATCTTTATACGTCAGTACCAATAGCCAGTCTAACCTTGGTAAGATGCGCTTTAAACAGTGGCTATTAAAATACGTTAGGTACTGAGTATAAGTAAAATATAAAATTCTGAATGAAACTTGATGCAGGGTCTGAGAGGAATGTTATCACTCACGAAGATGAACCAGAAACTCGAAAAATGGAATCTGAGTACAACCCTGAACAATTTGAACAGATCAAGCTGCAGAAGGATATATGGGAACATGGAATTGAGCTGTAATTTATATATTTTTTTTTTGCATTTTAAAACTTATTCCGAACAATTTTGAAGTGATTATGATTGCTTAATTTTGGTAATCTGTACAGAACGTAAGCTACCGCATCTTTTTCTGGAAGGCTTTCGTTTGCCTGGAGAAGCTCAAAAAATTGACAGACTTATGGAAAAGTTTGCCAGTCGATACTGCGAATGTAATCCTACGTAAGCTACCACAGCTTTTTGAACATTTTTAAGTTCATTTTTTAAGTTCCAATATAATTATAAGAATAATTTATTTTCAATTTTCCAGAAATGGAGTTTTCGCTAGTGCTGATACAGCTTACGTGTTGGCATATTCAATCATAATGTTAACTACTGATTTACACAGTCCTCAGGTATATTTCAATATCTACTTCATGAGTCGAATAACGCGACTACCTTTGCGCAGCTACTAAAATTATTACATCATGTCTTCCATGAGCTAACTTTTGACCAATCCTAACAGGTGAAGCATAAAATGACAAAGGAACAATACATTAAAATGAATCGAGGTATTAACGACAGTCGGGATCTTCCGGAGGAGTATCTTTCTCAAATTTACGATGAGATTGCTGGAAATGAGATAAAAATGAAAGGGTCCTCCAAACTTGGAAAACAAGGTGAGTTGAAAAAAACGAAAAGCACTTTGCACACATCGAAAATTGAATTTTACAACAATGAATATCCGATAATTATAGCAAATCTTCCAAACGACAAAAGAAGACGTTTATTATGGAACATGGAGCTAGAAGAACTAGCAGCAACCGCAAAAAGTTTAATGGAATCCGTTAGCCATTGCCAGGCTTCTTTTACGTCTGCGAAGCATTTGGAACATGTCAAGCCTATGTTTAAGGTTTAAAAAAATGTCAATTAGGTGCATATTAGCGCCATTATTCTGTACCTGTAACTAGCGATTTACTATCTTTATTTCAGTTGGCGTGGACCCCATTCCTGGCTGCGTTCAGTGTTGGATTGCAAGACTGTGATGACCCGGAAATCTCAAATTTGTGCCTCGATGGAATGCGATGTGCCATTCATATTGCTTGCATATTTCACATGAAGGTTTGGTCGAATCTATTTACATATCATTGGAACTTGACTAAAAATCAACTGTTTTAAGCATCAAATGATCAAATCAATAATTTATTTTTCATGTAGCTGGAACGGGATGCTTATGTTCAGGCTTTGGCACGATTTACACTATTGACAGCTAGTAATTGCCAGTTGATTGAAATGAAAAGCAAGAATATCAATACAATAAAGACATTGATCACTGTCGCTCAAACTGAAGGTAGTCATTAAAAATGGTTTAATATCTTACCAATTTTGTTTTGAATATGAACTTGAACTTATGGTATTTTTTACTTTGTAGGAAACTATCTAGGTTCAGCATGGCTCGATATTTTGAAATGCATCTCTCAGCTAGAGTTGGCTCAATTAGCCGGATCTGGTCATAGGACTGGGAAAGAAGTTTCTAAAAGTGCACTTACGTGGGCTGCACTAGGAGGTTCTACAGTTGAAAACCAAAATGATCCAATGTCCTTAAACCTGAACTTATTAGACCGTAAGAAAAAGTGATACAGAAAATAGTATTAATTTTTAGAATTGATGACATCTAATTATTACCGTCTTCTCCTGTACTTTTGATAGCGAGCGTAAAAGAATCAATTGGAGAAACCAGTTCTCAGAGTGTCGTGGTTGCAGTGGATAGAATATTCACAGGTTCCACAAGATTAGATGGAGACGCAGTTGTTGACTTCGTTAAAGCCTTGTGCCAAGTAAATTAAATATTCCATCCACGTTAATATTTCACAAAGGAAATATGAATTAAACTGACGGGTTCTTATGTTTGTTTGTTCTATTCGCTTTACAGGTTTCAACAGACGAGCTCACAAATCCTTCATCATCCGAGAATGTTTAGTCTTCAAAAAATTGTGGAAATTTCTTACTATAACATGGGTCGTATTAGGTTGCAATGGTCCAGGATATGGGAGGTTTGTTATTTAAACCATTAGGGTAATCAACATCGAAATAAGTTTAGACACAATGTAAATGCTATTTCATTTTAACTATCAGGTTTTGGGAGAGCATTTTAATCGAGTGGGTTGTTCCCCGATACGAAGAAGTTTCTTTTTTTGCCATCGATTCCCTCCGACAACTGTCTATGAAGTTTATCGAAAAGGGAGAGTTCG
This sequence comes from Seira musarum, assembly GCA_027743895.1. Classification (NCBI taxonomy): domain Eukaryota; kingdom Metazoa; phylum Arthropoda; class Collembola; order Entomobryomorpha; family Entomobryidae; genus Seira; species Seira musarum. The sequence continues at coordinate 6,786 of JAHZMX010001522.1, read as the reverse complement.
CTAATTTCCGGTTTCAAAAAGATTTCTTGCGACCCTTTGAGGTTATCATGAAGAAGAACTTGTAAGTTATAAATAAATTGAATGGAAGCATAAAAAACAAATTTTTGCGTCATATCACACCAGACGTTTTAAAGAATATCAAACATTAATAAAAAGGTCCCCTGGTATTCGAGACATGGTCGTTCGGTGCATCACACAAATGGTCAACTCTCAATCATCCAAAATTCGTTCTGGATGGAAAAATATTTTTAGTGTTTTCCATCTTGCTGCGGCAGATATAGATGCTAACATTGTCGACATGGCTTTTCACACCACCAACAAAATCATAGGTTCAGTTTTTTTAAAATATGCAGCGACTATTTTAGCTCCAGTTAATTTTTTGCAATTGTAACATAAAAGTAATTTTGTATCTTTAGGAGACTTGTATGACAAAAGTTTGGTGACGCTTGTCGACTCCTTCCAAGACGCTGTGAAGTGTCTGTCAGAATTCGCGTGTAACGCAGCGTTTCCCGATGTCAGCATGGAAGCTATTAGGCTGATAAGAAATTGTGCCAAATATGTTCATGAAAAGCCACAGGTAGAATGTATACTGTTAATTTTGCAATATAAATTGATGACATATACTGATCAATAACGTTTGCATTTTAGCTACTTGTGGAACATAGTATGGATGAAATAACAGTTGCAGAGGAAGATCGAATTTGGGTTCGTGGATGGTTTCCAATCCTATTTGAATTGTCGTGTATTGTAAATCGGTGCAAACTGGACGTTCGGACAAGGGCACTTACGGTAGGTCTTTGAAATAGCTAACGAATTAATACGTGAGTGCGTACTACATGAGTCATTCTTTGTTTATTTTAGGTCATGTTTGAAGTCATCAAAACTTACGGCGAAAATTTTCAGTCGCATTGGTGGAAAGATCTCTTCCAAATTTTGTTTAGAATATTTGATAATATGAAACTACCTGAACATGTATGGATGAAATAACAGTTGCAGAGGAAGATCGAATTTGGGTTCGTGGATGGTTTCCAATCCTATTTGAATTGTCGTGTATTGTAAATCGGTGCAAATTGGACGTTCGGACAAGGGCACTTACTGTAGGTCTTTGAAATAGCTAAGGAATTAATTCGCGCTGAATGAATGCGTATTACATGACTCATTCTTTGTTTATTTTAGGTCATGTTCGAAGTCATTAAAACTTACGGCGAAAATTTTCAATCGCATTGGTGGAAAGATCTCTTCCAAATTTTGTTTAGAATATTTGATAATATGAAACTACCTGAACAGCATCAAGAGGTACGATTTTTTATTTGTATCAATCATGTTGTATTTTCTGTATCTGCTTCACAAACACTATTTTCCTCTAAACTGTAGAAAGCCGAATGGATGACTACAACCTGCAACCATGCTCTTTTTGCAATTGTTGATGTCTTCACCCAGTATTATGAGTCATTAGGCCCATTGTTAATGGATGATATTTTCACACAGCTTAGTTGGTGTGTTCAGCAAGGTAAGTATAAGTTTTTTTGGAAAGATCTCTTCCAAATTTTGTTTAGAATATTTGATAATATGAAACTACCTGAACAGCATCAAGAAGTACGATTTTTTATTTGTATCAATCATGTTGTATTTCTTGTATCTGCTTCATACGTATTATTTTCCTCTTAACTGTAGAAAGCCGAATGGATGACTACAACTTGCAACCATGCTCTTTTTGCAATTGTGGATGTCTTCACGCAGTATTATGAGTCATTAGGCCCATTGTTAATGGATGATATTTTCACACAGCTTAGTTGGTGTGTTCAGCAAGGTAAGTAAAAGTTTTTATTGCAAAGATAACTTTTAAAAAATTATCTACTAAACATACACATACTTTGAATTTGTAGATCACGAACAACTCGCTCGAACTGGTACTCATTGTTTTGAGCATTTAGTCATATCAAGTGGCTCAAAGTTTTCTTCGAATTAGTTTTCTTCGAATGCATGGGATTCTACATGTAACTTCATCAGAAATATCTTTAAAGGGACTCAGCCTCAGCAGCTCCTTTCATATAAACCATCAGAATTGGTAAACAATTAGAGAAAGTGAAAATTATGTACTAAAAAGTCAACCCCATTATTTCAAAATCTATGATTTTTTTGCAGAATCATGTAGATGAAGTTAGTAAAAATGAAATTCAAAGTTCCAGTGAACATTCAAGTTACTTGAATTCGGTAATCCTCTACACTTATACATATATTTACCACGCCATGTATTTGAATGTATAAGAGTATTTATTGGAAATTCATTTTAAAAAACAGGACCAAGAGAAAGTTTACTTGAATTCGGTAATCCTCTACACTTATACATATATTTACCACGCCATGTATTTGAATGTATAAGAGTATTTATTGGAAATTCATTTAAAAAAACAGGACCAAGAGAGAGTATTTTCAACTCTCTGCGTCAAATGTATTGTTCAGCTGGAGCTTATTCAAACAGTTGATAATATAGTTTTCTTTCCTGCCACCTCTAAAAAAGAAGACGCAGAAAATTTAGCTCTTGCTCAGGTACACATAAACTTAAACTTCTGAGTTTATTCTTAAAATTCACGTTGAATGCAGATTAAAATGTTTTCGGTGGTTTTTGCAGGCCGATGCAGATAAATTAAGTGGTTTTGACCAGCAGAAGGAAGAGCAGGGGATGTACACCTTTTTAAGCAGCGCTAATCTGTTTCTATTGTTAGACTGCTTAGGGGAGGCTCATAAATTTGCCACTGTTTTTAATCTAGACAACGAGCAAGTAAGCTAGTTTTTGGGTTTGGGTTGATTACATTTTCCAAGCCCAAACCAATAAGTTTAGAAATTGCTTAATTCTGTTTAATTGCTAAATTTTCAGAGAAATATGCTTTGGAAAGCTGGATTTAAAGGACAAAGTAAACCTAATTTGATACCTCAAGAAACTCAGAGTTTGGCAACTTCGCTTAGAATCCTTTTCCGGATGTACCTTGATGAATCAAGATCGGATTCGTTTGATGAAATTGAAAAGAGGTTAATATTGACTTGCAAGGGAGCGTTGGAATATTTCCTTTTGATCCCTTCAAATTCGCACAGAGACACTTGGACAAACTTGCTTTTATTGTGCCTAACAAAAGTGCTCAAGTTGCCAGAAGACAGAGTAAGTAATCTATCATTATCGATGTTTCAATATATAACTTAAAATATATTGTCACTGTTACTGTATCTGTTTATTCTATTTTTGTGATTTTAGTTTAAGACGCATACGAGCCATTATTACCCCTATTTGTGTGAGCTGGTTTGTGTGGACCTTAAAGCAGAACTAAGAGCCGTCCTCCGAAAGTACTTCATGCGCATTGGCCCTGCGTTCGGCATTTGCAATTCAGTGCCGCAATGTATGACACCGTGTGCCAATTCAGAAAATCCCAGTATGTCGTCCGTTGGAAGTGGTCATTAAAGTTGACCAATGGAACATTTTTATCGTATTTTCCCATCCAGAAAATAATTCCAACGTCTGCCTTCTCGGAATACTTTGTAGAACCTACTTAAACTTAACTCGTCTGACAATTCTTAAGGTGATACGCAAATAGAAAAAAAATAGGTAAATCAGTCAACGCATGTATCTACCTATTATTTTTAGTATGAGTAACATGAGATATAAAGGTTTAAAACCAACGTCTATCTATTTTAAATGACGGTAGCTCATCAGTTTCGAAAGCTAGGTACCTTCACTCTCTACGCTTTAAATCCGTCGCATTAGTTCACCATACCCTCAAAGATCGGACGTTGTACTTTCTATTTCATCGTTTATTTTTTACTTTTGTCTTTTTAGTCGGAAAATATTATCAAATAATATGCTAAAGACAAAAAAGAAGAACATGAACGGTGTGATCCTTCCTAGGAAAGAAACTAAAGCTCACATGAATTTTAGTTGGCAGTTTTATCTAAATCAAAGAAATCTAAATATCTAAATCTAACCTATCCTAAAATGCCTATGTGAACAGGCTGTTAAGATATGTGATTAAATATTCCATGTTTGCATTAAACAATCGGAAAATAGTGTAATTGAAACCACTATATGGTGCCACACATTCCTGAAAACGAACTATGTAATGTATGTTTAGAGTATACACACAAATTGATTTGCAGTTACAAAAAAGGCTTCATTTGTAAAAAAACAATGCATTATATGTACTATATTGCCTAGTTTTATCCATGAGAAATGTCAAAGATTGATTACTTTTGATTACATATCCTATCATCTTTTTCGAAAATATTGTACACCCTCAATCATTTGTGTTTAACCATCATGTTAATTTTTGTTTAGTTGTTTTTGCAAAATACACTGCTTAGTTTTTAGCGTAGATTTTTAGGAGATATACGTGTTTAAAATTTGTGTTGGAATACTTTGCAGAATCATTGCATTTATATGCTCATTCTATAATATGTTTACGTAATGTAAAATGCAGACTGTAGTGGAATTTGGATTTTTACCATACTAGTTTCCTCGCATTTATGTAACTGGCTTCGTAGGGGTGTGTTTTAAATTGTTAACCTAATTTATGAGATCATTGAGATCAACATGTTGAAATAGTAAGCAAGCTGTGCATATTGTAATATTATATCAATAGAGTTGATGTTGCATGTAATTTTGTCTTGAATGCTGATAAAGTTTAATTTATAATGGTGCTTGTCAGGCGCTGGTTCCTTGATGGTTAATTTTAGTTTATAAGGTGTTGAACGAATAAATATATTATTTATGCAATAATATAATCACAGTCTCGGTGCAACTTGATTTTAATTCATTATTTTAATTTTAATTTTAGTTTATAAGGTGTTGAACGAATAAATATATTATTTATGCAATAATATAATCACAGTCTCGGTGCAACTTGATTTTAATTTATTATTTTATTATATCATTAAAGACAGGACTAAGGACTATAAATAATTATTGAACGAGAATTAAAACGGTTCCAGGATTTATTAATCCGTGAAGCAAAAGAAGGAAAAAAGTATCTACCTAATCATTAGTTCATTCGATTTCTAGGGTTAAAAAGTTTGCCATCAAATACCCCATTGTGAATTTTACATTCTCCACTCCACCAATTCTCAGTTACTTAAACAACCAATTCATTTATTACGTACCTAGGTACTTACATCATACAGATAGATTATCAGTCCACGCTGAAATAAATAATTTAGCTAAGCTTGGTCTGAAGTGAAATGAAAAAAGAACGAAGAAGACAAACAATAACAATTGAACGCAAATCTTAGTACTACGAGTACTACCTTTTGGTTAATATATTGCATTTAATTACTGAAATTACTAATCATTGCGGGGAAAGGTTCGCTGAAAGGGTTTAACTCTTCCGGAGAATTTCTTTCTTCTATGGCGGTGCACGCAATATCTATTTGAATTAGTTTTCATGTTTTCAGGAAGCATCTGCTTTTTGTGGTAATAACTTCAAACTTGGTACATATAATTAATAATTATTCCTATTCCTACGCCCTTAACTTTCGCTTACGAAAGCTTGAACGAAAGCACTTATTTGCAGAGTAAAGATTCATGGATTCAAAGAATTCGTGTTTAAACTGTCACTCTGGTGCATGTAATTAATTTCGCTTGTATTTTCAGACTTATTAGTAAAGAACGTAAAAATATTCGATATCAACATAAACATTGATCGATATGCATTTATAGAGAAAATATATCGAATATCGAGTTTGACAATCTAAACAATTCATATTCATTCTCGTGTATGAATGCTGCTGTACCAAAAGTAAAATTGTTGGTGAAATACTTACACAAGCAAGTTAGAATTTCGAATTATCAAAGCAATCAATATCGGTTAACTTTCACTTTTTACGAAGTAATGTTCATGTTGTCATCGACTTCAAACTCAGGCTCGGGTTCCGGCTCCTCCGGTAACGGATCCGGGATGCGTCAAGTATACATCATTTCCGCCATGGGACTCATATTCTTGGGAATATAGACGAATTCATCCAAGTAACTCGCGAGCTCATTAATTGTGATGTCATCATTCATTGTTTCCATCAGAGCTTGTTGTGAACAACTAGAAGGGGAGCCATCCACGTTTTGATTTCTTTGATCTAGGGACTGTCCAGCTAATTCGCTATTTTCTTCAGGAATGGTAGGAAGTACAGATCTCAGGTCATACAAGGAAAGCTTCATTCTCCTCCTCATGCTCAAGCTTTTCCATCTCATGGATTTATTTCTGCGGGAATACGAGACGACCGAAGATGAACATCTTTTTGCTGCGTGCTTCGATTGAGGTTCATCTTTTAGGGATAACGTGGCGAAATTTGGTAAACTTGATATCGGAGTAGCCTCTCTTAAAATATTGCTGCAATTGGGATTCGTATTTTTCTCTGATTTTGAGGATGATGGGAGAACGCTATCCTCATCTTCCTCTTCTACTCTCGTTCGCGCATTCGACAGTTTTTTGGCATTTTTCTCGGAAGCAACAATATACTTTAAAGGAGATGAGGTCAACATTCCGACCTTTTTTCGTTTGTGAATTGCACTGCTTAAAGTTCTCTTCCAAAAATAAGGGAACGGTGACTCCTTAGATCTTTTCCTGGTAGAGCACTTGCACAAACTGTCGCAGGAGGAGCATACAGGACCTAGGGAAAGGTTTTTCATGTTGATTATTTCAAATGGCACAGGTTCGGTCTTTGAACAAGATGCAACTGCTACTGCCGGAGCGGATGAAGTCGGGTCTTGAATCACGGACTCAGACATGGCTACCTACAATTTTTACAAAT
>JAHZMX010001521.1:8625-21736 GCA_027743895.1 Seira musarum | reverse complement strand
CATTCCCTACATTGAAGTGGAAGTGGCGGTTAAAACAACTGGAATAATCTTCGATATACCAAAGAGTATGGTTTCTTATCTCATCCGACAAATCTCTACTTTCGTAAGTCGATTCTTTTTCCACTTGATACACATTCTTTGTGACAGTTGCATCTCGTATCCATAATTCCATTGGACAAAACTACACATCAAATTTACGCTACTACTTGACATATCAATGAACACGAGAAGGGAAATGAGTCGATCCGATCCAAGAAAAAAGTTTTTTTTTTGTCCCGCTTGCGTTCAACCACAATGCCAACTGCATTGCCATTGTTCTTTACTTGGAATGCATCTGGCATAATTCACATCCCACATTACTCTTTCCTCCGTTTTTGTCTTCTTTTGTACTCTTCATTGAACATCTAAAAGTTGATGACATCCATTAATTTATGATTATGATTTATAAAAAATCCTCTTGAATTTAATTGAATTCATAAGCAATCTGGCGCCTTTGCTGTAATATTTATACGTAGTGTTGTGTATATGTAGGGTATTTTTTGTGCTTTGGTTGCAAAGGGAGAAAACTTTCAAGAACAAACGAATGAATAGATTTTAGAGAATGACTATAGTTATTGCTCAGAATAACGAGCGGACAGCGCATAAATTCATGGCTCGTTAACTTCTGGTTTGTCCCAATTAAAATCGCTAAATGGCATGAGCAAACAATAAAACGTGCTATGAATATTTCTTTTTTCCTTTTTGTGGTGAAAGCAAAGCTAATATAATTTACTCTCCAAAAAGATTTATTCTGCTTCCTATTGCAGTTTAATGTGATTCATGGATGTCCGCATTGGCCGTGCAACGCAAAACCTAAACCCATTTCACCATCATCTCATCACCACCACTACCACCACCATCCTCCATACCAGTAGAATAGTAATATGTAGAAGAAGAAGAGCAGGACTCATATCATGTTTTGGGAAAGGCAAAATGAGAAGACAAAACAAAACAAAAACCAAACCAGAGAATTACATAGACAAACACATAAAATGAATGCTAAAGTAATAAACGCTCGAAAACTGTTTTCGCTTTAGTATAAGTAATTAAATTAAATTAGTAACATCTTTCTCCTACTTTGCCATTAAATTATGTTCACAAAAATTTTTCGCCTTTTGCGTGGGCTTACGCTAAATCAAGTTGGGCGAACAAAATAAAGTTTAGCAAGCTCTTCGCTCACAAGAGGAACTGGCTCACTTTAATGAAATAATCAGGCTGGAAAAAAAAAACATTATGGAATGTGTAGTTTGTAGATTTTGTGTAGTCTGTGCCGCGTAATCATAAGTAATAATATGTGCTTTTATATGGCTCCGTATCTTGTGTACACATTATTTATGCTGGGTTAATTTAAGTTTACACAGGAAATTTTGTATTGCATAATAAATAGATGAAAGGATTTTCAAAATCGCTGGTTTTGCTCTTTCACTCTCGTGATTTTACGAGGAATATCAGAATCAGACTAGACCATCGTAACAATATGGAGTGGTAATCGTGATGACGGCATATAACAAGAACAAGGCTATAATATTTCTATTTATGTTGATTTCCTTCAACTTCCGTCGAGTTGAGTTGAGACTGCATCATTGCCGCAATGCAATAAAACGATTTTACTTTTACAACTACTACTTCTACTACTATGGGGTAATAATGCATGCTTCCGTGGCGGTTGGTTATCTTTGGCCTGGCTGCTGATGTGATGATGGGGAACATTGAAACAAGGATGTTTAGTTAGACATTACAAGTTATTATTGTGGAGGGAACCAGATTTTACACTTGAGTGAACTCAAAGGCAACTTTCTGTATATTTATTGGCAGCATGCAGTGGAGAAAACCATGAAGGGTTCTAATGAAATTACTGGAAATTATCAGCACACGAGTTGAGTTGCAGACTTTGAAAGGCAAAGGAAAATGTACATAAATACGTATTATTGTTGTTTGTATTTTGTTTAGATGGGGAAGAATGATAATACAGATCTTGATGGTGCCTTTGCATTGCCTCGAAGAATTTCAAAAGCAAGAAGGCTATGAAACAAATAAAGAGCTCAGCTATTAATGAGATCATGCTAGTTTTATTACTTCTTCTCGAGCTAAAAATGAGTTTAAATACAAAAATTCTTACAGTGCAAGGACATTTACGTAATCCTCACATACATACTACTTGAACTTATAACTCTTCTATTACTATTACAGATTTAAATGATCGATTTTAAACATGCTTGTTTCATGGGTGTAAAAATAGTATAAAAAAATAAGTGCAAATGTTAACTAATGCATATATTCGTTTGAGGCATTTAATCTGTCAATAGACTAATAAAATGAATGTTCAACATTTTTTTTACTAAAGCTCTAAATATCCTCTTTAACAAAAGATGTCAAACAATTTACACGGAATTAATTAAATTAGCAAAGTAAAACTGACGTAACCTGCTAACAATGAAAGCGGCCTGAGTGAGCAAGCAGTACATATTAAAATTAGGAAATCACTTTAATTGATAAAAACTACCTATATAAGTGTAGTACGCATTATTGGTATGTAATCTGAACTTGAATGCAAGAACATGAGTTTTATTTTTTATTATATTGTATCCTGAATAGCATAATAATAATATCTGAGCTTTGAATTGCTTCTTCCTGCTACCGAATGGAGATGAGATGAGAAAGGAAAGATGAGAGGGATGTGTTGCATTTTTAGAGTGAGTGAGAGATCCGTGTGCTTGCTTACTCCTTCGTCTATAATCGAATTAAAAGCCAATGGGGTCCAGCCAAGGCGGTTTCACAATGAACCAAGCCAAACATAATTGGATGTGACATAAATTGGAGGGAGGGTGCGCTTTACGCTCTTTTTCCCAAGCATAAGCCATTCACATATAAGTGCATCATACCACACAACATGGATTTTTCAACCACAGTTTGGTCTTCTCTTGTCATCTACTTTTTCTTTACATCATTTCATATAAGATGCAGAGCATAATTTTCTTTTTAGAAAAGCTACTACAAAAATGTGGATTGACACATTAATTTACCCCATGAAAATGTCCAAAATTAGCTTTCTATACAATTACCCATTTAAAATTGTTACACTAATTCATGATTGTTACAAAAGTGTGGCTCATTCAAGTGGCCCATGTAAGTATTTATGAGTGGACAGAAAGAGGGACCTTGCACATCAGAAATGATAAGACAAGAAAAGATAGTTAAAAAGGTAACTGTAGAATCGGTTGGAAAAGAAGGCTGACGTTTGCACTCCGTTCTCTATTTCAAAGGGAAATCTCGAAGAATTGTGGGCTACTCCTCCACAAAGAGACGATGATGGAAAAAGTGCGAGGCCGCGGCGAAGTGTAAAAACTTAACTGGAGAGATTGTGACAGGCTAAGTGGGCATTGATTTAGTGTTATCGCCGTTCTCGTATTAAGCCCTCACTTCACCATCCAGCGCAGAAGAAGAGCTTGGGCAAGCGGCAGACGATTGTCTCGTGCAATCGACCAACTTTACTATACCATGAGATTCCCCATCAAGTCAAAGTCCCAAAAACTTCACACTCCCATTCTGCCCCATTCCTTACGACTTCCCTCCGCCATCAAAGCAATGTCCAGTTAGCCTTCTCATACTTTTTCATTATGAATCACTCATAATTTTTCATACCATTTTCACGTATATTTATAATGCTCAACTTTGTTTCTCCTTAAGTACATCCCACAAAAGTTTTATGCTTTCGCTAGAGAAAACGCGACATTCAGGAGAAAAGTTAAGTTACAAATAGATATTGTTTTTAAGTGCGAAAAATGCAGTGGAAATGGAATCGGCAAGCCAAAGATCGTTCACATCCCATCTTAACATAATTGCCTTTCTATCGATTCTGACGTTTTCTACTGGATCACATACTATAAAAAACTGTTTGATTTTCCATATTTTCCGTTGAAAACGGAAGACTTTTCTCCAATGTCCCCTACTCAGCTTAAATTGCAACGACTGCCAAAGATTTTTGTCGACCATTTCAATATTACAAGCCATAAATCTAAATGTGCCTACAGAAATCATGAAAAATTGCCATTGGACTACTATTGAAACTTCAACATTCGGAAAGTTGTACATGGGTATTCTTCTTCCAGGATTATTGTTATGTATTCTTATGAATGAATTCCACTGTCATTTTGTGATTTAGCTATCTTGCCATTTCGACCACACTTAACTCCATTAGCACCCTTGGGAAAAGACGTCAAACAATTAACACTAATTAAATTGTATCCTACCCGGTTACTCCAACATGGATAAAAATTTTGCTTTTTTTCTAGAGATCATGAAAAACTCGCATCATGGGGTGTATTTTTTGATATTTTATAAAGGAAACCAAGTACTATAGCTTTACAAGCTCTGGCTGGCATGATATCACTCCCTTCAGTCCAGAGGGAAAAAATTGTATGCAACGAAGCATTTAGTGAGACAAAAAGTATTTTTCTGCATTTCATAGAAGAAGAAGAGCATTTTGTTAGTTGATTTGGTTATAATGGAAAAGGAGGAAGACCGCATAGTGGCAAGAAGCTATAAATCGTTGAGGATAATAATGAGGATGATGATGCTATTTCTTGCAGTTCAAGGGAAACTTTTGTCATAATAACTGTAAAACAACTCTCATAATCATATTACATGCTAGAGGAAATGTGCTCTTAATAGTCTGCAATTTCTGCTGTCTTTCTCTTCTTCTTGGTGACAATTCTCAAAAACCTACGTGTTTCAGTGGTAGAGCTGAAACTCTTTTCTTTTCCCCTCTTCACAGCATTTGGAAGAAGCGAAAAAAAAGAAAACTTTTATAAAGATCTTTTTGGAATATTATTCCTTTAAAATATGATGAGACCAGAAAAGGAGGAAGGAGGAGGGGAACCAGCGTCACTAGAAAGAAACCACAAAGCAGATGTAATTTTCAAGAAAATGACAGAGACAGAAAACGAGACAGTTCACTTGAATAATGGGCATCGGATGCAGATTACGGCAGAGATTTTCATATTTTTGTATCGTAACTTTTTCTATTTACGCCTTATATTTTATTGCATAATCCGAAATGTTGTTTCAATTTTTTACCAAAAGGATAATATTACGAGTAGCGTACATGAAGTACTAAATAACCAAAACAGAGCAAAATAAATATTAGAAAAACTATGATTTGATTTATACGTACAAATGGATTTTCTCCATCTACGTAGGCGCAGATACAGCCTTGCAAGAGACCTGCTCATCTTTCCACAACGCCACTTTAAAAGTCGCTACCAACGCCCAATGATCACTAACAAATAAATCTGTACCATCAACTTTCTCCATCCCACTCAAGCTTAAATTGCTGTAAAGTAAACAAATGAGAGGATTAATTTATGCGCAAGTATATTGTAATCGCAAATTAAGTTCAACAGTAAATATTATTTGGACATACACAGGTCGGAGGGTATTATACTTGGCAGGACGGAAATAGATTCTATCGTATCTGTTTTGAGGCCTTTGTCCTTTCACGTTCACTAAAGAATCCTGCACAAATCAATTTAAAAATTAAATTTTTTCGTTTAGACATAAATAAATAAATTTTGAAAATGTCGCAAATACTCTGTCCATGTGATTGCGTGTTGCATCCCAGGTCCACTTGATGCTGTCGGACGATCCACATTCTATCCACAAATCTTTGAAATCTCGGGTATCTATGTTAGTGTTCTGAAATAGTATAGAATAAGTGTAGAAGTATAGAATAACTTGAATGTAAGTTTTTAAGCAAGAAGCTGAAAATCATTAAATAAATGTACTAAAAAGTTTAGGTACCTCCTCTTCTTCTATATTCATGTCGCCTCCAAATACGACGCTGGCATTCACAAATATTTTTGAACCAATTTTGAAGCATTGATTCAATTGTTCTTCTCTAGCCTTGGTTGCATTAGGAAAACTTTCAATGTGGCTATTCATAATAACTATGCGAATATTTGGATTGGTTATGGCTGCTAGATGAACCATTTGAAGTAAGCGACCTCTCTCTAGAACACGGATGATAAAATTAATTCAAAATTAGACATAATTACTAAATAAAAAATCTTATAAATTATACATTATTGAATACTCTATATTAGTATATAATTACGTGTATTCGTATAGGGTATTTTTCGTTGTCCACCCAAAATAAATCGTGACTTCTTATAAAACGTCCCCACGTAATGTCTAAAGGAGCTGCTATACGGCGCCCGAATACAACCGTATTTTCTTCTCAACCCTCGGCGTATGATTCCGTAAGAGGTATTGGTTAATTCTTGGAAAAGCACAACATCCACGTTTTCCCTGAAAAAAAAAAAAGAATTTTACACACTTACATGAACAGACACTTATGACTAAATACATAATATATGCACGGCAAAATGTAGGAATTACTTCAAAACCGTCTTAATGACTTGTTTGGCTCGCTCTTCGATTTTAATTTTTCCACTGTGGCCGGCTCCAAAAATATTCCATGTCATCACCTTTACCGTTGCAGGATCATAATCAAACGTCGCGTTCAGCAGGGGATACATCCCTTTTCCCCATGGACGAACTTCTCTTTCTCGATAAATTTTCGCACGTCGACGGATAATAGCGAAATTAGCACCATTTTCACGTCTGCTGTTACCTTCCTTTAAATCTGTCGTAGTTCTACTCAAAATTAATACACAAGCTCTATAACAAGCCGAAATAAATGAAGTATTTAAAAGTCATGAAAATATTAGTAGAAAATACAAATGCATGTAGCCGACGAGGAAAACTGCCCAAACTGCAGCTACTAATATAGGGATGATTAGACACCATTTACTTCTCCAATCTCGACGGGTCTTGGGGTGTAGAAAATACAAATGCATGTAGCCGACGAGGAAAACTGCCCAAACTGCAGCTACTAATATAGGGATGATTAGACACCATTTACTTCTCCAATCTCGACGGTTCTTGGGGGTAGTTTTTATCCAAATCATTTCTAATTATTTTGTGGGCGTTACAATTTCACGATTGGAACACAATTTAACTTTGACGCAAGTAATGGACCTTAAAATGTAAACTGAACGAAGTTTTTTTTTTTAATTCAGTCCCAGTTCCGGACTATGACTAGAAATCAGACTTTGTGATTGTGACAGATGTTGACGATTCGAATTCTGGCGCTTCCTATTTTTGAAATCAAACTCGCTTTTCGAACTTCGGGATTCAATTTTTTGTTGAGTGAAAGTGAGTAAAGCCAAAAGATTGTAATTTCATTCTTTTGGTGGCCTGTGGGAGCCACCTCGGGAGAATTATGGATACTTTGTGGAATCCCTGACTTGCTTATTCAACTCGTTTCCGTATCTGCCACTAGAAAGCCTTGCATGCCCAGATTTAGTGTGTCTGGTACATGTGTTGTAGTTGTGATGATGTGCTCAGTGCTGTATATACTGCTGTATTGCAATGTACGGTAATCAATGATAGATGCCCACGGCCCACACCTGACAATCAAATAACTTTCGAGAAAACAGTACTTGCCCCACTCGTTTTTATGTAGGGTTACGTAAAGCGAGTGCAGTTATGATGAACGTACAAGTTCGACGAATTGGGATTTTGAGATGTGGAAAAACACAAGAGTTGTGAGCACAATTAGCTTAGGTTGAGTAGGTAGACCTTTTTATATGAATACGGAAACTCGATCATGATGGAAATAAATGTTTTTGTTTCGTTTTTTGCACATCTATAGAAGTCCTGATCACTAATTACATATATTTCAGCTTTCTTTTGGCATTAAAGTTTAATATTTGTGCCCAACCAATGACCAAATTGTTTATCGAGTGACTCAAAGTCATGTTTGAGTAATAGAGTAATAAATCACGGTTTCACCACGTCCATAGAAGATCTAAAGTTTAGTTCCACACAAGTTTTGAATGTTTAATAGGCAAGGAGTGTAATATCAAATAAAATGTAAGTTAAAATTATCGGAATCAATTTGAAAATAACTTGCTCGTCTGGATTTTAACGTAATCGGAAAGGGTAAGAAAATATTTTAACGGCTCCGTATTATAAGAGCTTATCAAGACATAAATGTATTTCAGTTATTTCCTAACTTTGTGTAGAAATACCGTGTATGTATTGAATGAAAGGATTTTATTTTCTTCAGTTTTATGTTGGGGTTTACATATTACAAAAATCAAATGCAATTCGAAAAGTATTAGGCGATTGTGTGAACATTAAATCTTCAAAGCATTATGATTTTTCCAAAATATAGATTAGGTGTAGGATTTTTTTGTTACAAATGAATGTACAGTCGGCGAGAATATGAATTTTTGCGTTTTGAATTGACTCCCAATTACATAATATTCATAAGAAGTAAATCAATCACGAGGAGAGTAAGTAAATGAAAATTGAATTAATGTTAATGAAGGCATTATTGGAAATCATGTACATTCATAAGCACACACATTTCCTTCGTTTTGTTATCCTTTTCAACAAATGAATTGAGCAAGTGTAGCTTATTTTATTGTGATAGTCTACTTACGTAAATAATATTAAGGTTGAAAAATGCAGACGTAGATTTGCATGTTTATTTATTAACTAAGGCTAACGTGTCTCTTTGTATGCTATAGGATGGGAGACTGGAGAAGTATGTGTGTCTTTAGGTTCAGTCCCGTTTTCACACAAATCCAATTGTCTACCATTTTATAGATATCACGTGAAGTTGAATTGAATAGTTTGTTTGTTGTTTGTTTTGTAACGTAATTATTGAAATTCATTTAATAGGCGAGACTTTCACTTCATATGAGACAACCGGAGTTGGCATTAATATTTTTGGCTTATTAGGCTGTGCAATTTGCATACTATTTAATTTTCCATGCGCTTGTCCTGGGCTGATGATGAAGTGAAAGCACGTTTTCTAATCGAATTTCACAATAATGACTAGGCTTTAGGTTGTGTTGTGTTGTGTGTCATGTCATGTGGAGTTGGTTGGTTTGGAAGAAAACGAAGAAACAGAGAAAATACTACAGTCTTGTTGCATAACCTTAATCGAAATTGATTATTGAGTAGTTACATGATTCTACCTACGTTGCCGCGTACTACTCTTATTACAGTTGTGGCTTATCGTTGAAAAAGTTACGAAAGAAGGAATAATGTGTAGGCTGTGTGGATAGCCCATTGTGGCCTTTCTTCGTTCTATGTACTTTTGTATCCTTCTTCTTTTTCCTGTAATGGAATGAAAAGTAGGTTAACAAGAACTGCTTTTTTCTGCTTTCTTCGGTTCTCTTCGTTTTAAAATAATTATTGAATCATCTTTCATAGAACTATTTATGGGCTTCTCACAGTTCTTACATTCGCACCTTCGGAGAGAATCGTATGTGTGAAAATGTACTGGTCATTCCTAACATTAAATTGCTTGTAAAGTCTGGCCTGCTCAGGGCTGTCTTGCCATGTCAATTTTCAAATCGTAAAAATGAGAAAGTTCGGACTTTACATTTTTCTAAAACATCAATGTATCCTCCCGTAAGGATGTACAAGTAGAACCACGAGGAGAATAGGAGAAATTATTAATTTCTTAAGACATAAAAATTGTAGTGTTAACATTACAAATTATTTAGAGTTGTTTGACGGTTCAAGCATTTCTTACTTGTAAACATGCATACAAGTTTTGCATAAGATAGAGGATTCCGTTTCATGAAATCGTGTTTCTTGTTTCGTTTCCCTACATTTGCATGTCATTTTCTCGTTGAAAACAGGGGGAGATAACTGTATCGGAGTTAATGGTGAGCCAAGGCTAATCCATAATGTAACAAGTTCCATTTACTTCTCGCTTCGTACAAAGTTTCTTTTTTCCCTTCTGTTCGTTACCCCGCACGAGACAGTGAAATTAATAATTTATAAATATCATGTCTTGTTTTTACGTTTGCGCAGGGCACTTGCTTGATTCGATTCTTCAGGCATGATGGCTCAAACATGAATAAGTAAACCATGTTTACTTGCTTTTCCTTTTCACTCGATTTTTCGTTCAAATGTGCTTAACACAATTAATAGTTTATAACAGTTAATTATTCAGGATGGGCGTTATTCGTCCAGTTTGGTCAGACGAGAGAAAACTTAAAGTCAATAAAATTAAATCAGGGGACTAGAACGGACTGTCTTTTAATAAGAGCCCGAGTCGTATCATCAAAGACTAAAGATAGAGGTGAAAGTAGCGAAAGTCAAATTTCATTTCTCATGGTAAAGCTGACTAACCTGAATGTAACTTCTCTTGACCGAAATAAAAAAATAATATTTTTTCAAACAAGCTACTTTTCCCATCTAATATTCAAATTAGTTCCAATGTACTTGTTTGGGAAAGGTAGAGCACGGGAAATGAAGTTTTAGTACAGCTTTACTTACATAAAAATGTGAAAGACAGAAAAGAGTCATGGTATATATGAAGAGGGAGAGCTCACATAAAGTTGAAGAGAGAAGAGCTTTTAGGTATAAAAAATGTACTTGTTACATAAAGCAAGCATTCCATAAGTTACGTAAACCCGTCATTTTTATGCTTCTTACATAAAATATTTGTCTACTCTTACTATGTGCTTCCATGTTATTTTCATGTGCTCTCCTCTTGATGATGATCATGAATAAATATCATCGTCACTAATCCTTTCCTGATTGTACTACTACGAATAAAGCATGCACATACATACATTCAATACGTTTTTGTCCATGGATGCTCATCAATGAAATTAAATGTTTAGTGTTCGTCATTTGTACCTTCACTCACGTCAAGTCTATAGTCTTAATCGAGAATGAAAATGCAGGAAAAAATTTAGCACGTACGTACGAGTATCGAGCCAGGTTTTTTTTGTCAGACGAATCAGACGATTTTCATGAATTGAAGTTGTAATGTTTGGCAATATTAGCTTTTTGTTGTTATCGTACGTTCAGCCAAAGCTAGTCAGTATCACCTTATCCTTTGCTGGCGATATGCAAACTACGCCAGTAGTTCCAAATATTTATCCAGATATTCCTGATCCAGAACAGTCCATTCAGTCATGAACAGGGAGCTACTGCATATTGTGTAAAACCCTCAAGCCTCTCTAGTTTCAAGCTTGCTTTCACTTCACTCACTCTTCATGAGCCGTGAGAAGGTGAGAAAAGTAAGAAGAGCTGCTACTTGTTTGTTTGAGAATGAGTCGAGCGAGTGGGAGTTGTGATTATTGTCCGTCCGATCTGATCCCGTGTAAATAGAAATTACGATTTCATGTTTTACATAACAAGCAAGATAGATTTGGTGACTTGAACTTGGAAAGAGAGACCTCTTGGACAAATATTAGAGGTGAAAGTAATTAGTATTTGTAGAAACCTATAAATCTAATGATAGCACAATTTCAGTGTTGGTCCCCTTTCACCAATGCCTATAATTGTTGTACCCTAATATCAGAAATGGCATTTCACAGGAGCTCTAGAGTTATAGTTATTTAAGTAGTTTTACGTAATATAATGATAATGGGTGCGGGACAAATAACCCCGTGTTTACTATTTCTAAAAGTTGGGCAGACATAGTGGGTTCTCCCGGTCTTTAATATCCTGTAATCTAGTTATAACCTTGTGCCATAAACCAAAAACTCAAAACTGTTTTGTTCCGTAGGTGGATGCGCACACTAAAGTAGTGACAAGGGAAATTTAATAAAAGTCCTCTAGTCTAGTCAGTGGGGAAACTACAAGACAGCAGCGGCTCAAACTCAATTGGGGGAAAACTGGCGTCCAGCTAGCATTGATACAAGGTAGCGAACAATAATGATTGGAGGTAATAATCTTTTTCCAAAGGTGGGACGTTATCTATTCTCATCGAAGGGAATCAGTCACTGTTGGACTCCTGCTCCTTGCATAGACCTCCAGCTACGATTCAATAGTAACCGAGCATCAATTTGCCGGATCAATCGACTTCAATATCTTCGCCCCTACCCGACTGTTGTTGTCAATCCTGATGGTTCGACTTTTACTATTCGCTACCATGAGCCAAGGCAGATAATTAAGGTTGGCTCTTTACCTATAACAAATATTAAAATAGAGATAAAATCATGCTAAAATGTGGATAAAATGCTATCTTATTTTTATTTTTTCATTGCAGCTTCCCGTTGACCTCAACTCGTGTAGCTTGGAAGAAAAGCAAAAACATTTGGACAGGAGGAAGCCCAAGACCAAAGTTAACCTAGAAGATGAGTTTGAGGATGTAGAGTTTGACTCTTCGAAATATTTGAAGCTAGTCCGGAAGTGAATGAATTTGGTCATAGTGTTCAGAATATGAAGATGCATGTTGAATCCAACGAATGATTGACATTGTAGTAGTAAAAAAAACATTTGTAGTGTTTAGTGAAGTCTAGTGCTTGTCTGGTTCTGTTTGTGTTTGTGCTGATCAATTCATAACAACTTTATAGTCTCTCAAGGTATGTAATACAAATGACAATTAATAATACCTTAATATTAAGGATGATTTAATTTAGTAAGCTTAGTCGGTTTAGAAAAAGCTGAATGCCATGCAATGCTTTTCGTCAATAAATCAATCACAAATGTGACCAGATTTTCTTTTGTTTTTGTTCTTTTTTTTTACTGATTATTAGCTCATCGCAATGTTGTTTCTTATTCGTCCAATGTTTCTACAATTTGGTTATCAGGGCATGGCATTAAGTTACAGTGAATCATCGATTCGATAAGTAGTTAATTCTTTTTCATTCATTTTACTTTCGTACCTGTTTACAGAATGTCGGAATCTGTTGTTGAGCGACTACCTCCATTTTCTGTACCCGAAGAAAATGGCGCTCCTCCTTCATAAGAAAATTAAATTTGACTCTACTTTGGAAAGTGATTCTGATAAATCTGTCACTGCATCTACCAAAGATAATGTTTCAGTGGAGAATGATGATTTTGATCCGATACAAGCAATCTTGAACGCAAGTCGAAAATGCCAAGAGGAAGAAGAGGAAAGAAGACGTAGTAATGAAAAGGACGACGATGCTCCAAAGTCGGAAAAGGCAGGCGGCAGTAGTGACAAAAAGGAAGATAAGACTGGTCCTGAGGTTGTACCCCTGGAAGAATCCGACGAAGATGACGG
>JAHZMX010001520.1:0-17420 GCA_027743895.1 Seira musarum | reverse complement strand
CAAAAAACAACCCTTTGCGGGCTAGAGCCAGAGCCACACCAAAAGAGCCGTAATAATATTTATTCATATTACTTTGTACTCCTTTTGTTCTAAATGGGAAAAAAGGTCTAAAGAACTTTTAATGCCCGGTTTCGTGGTTTTGAAATGTTGAAAACTTGCTGAGAACACAGTCATATCAATATTCAATGGATCATTATGATAATGATTACGGGTGCCGGCTAAGTGCAAAATTGTATATTATGCAAATTTAAATAAGAAGAAAATGACGCTTTCCTGATAGCAATTAAGAGGAATGAAAGAGATTTTTTCGGTGGTGGTGGCTCTTATCTGATTTTAGAAATTATGTGAGGAAGGGCAAGCCAAAATGTTAAAACGAAGGGTTTTTTTAGGTTTGCCAACTGATTAAAATGCAATCAGAATCGGGCACGTATTATCGCGCAATTACTTTATGATTATTTGACAAGAAAAAGTCTGCCATTTGCATAATGGAAGGTTTTCAGTGGTCAATCACAATTTACTTGCCGTTATGATTATGATTAATTCTTGATGATCTTATGGAGCTGGAGAGAAGGGAAGGATAATCGATAAAAAAAGAAGTAAAAAAATTGCATTCGAATCCCACGGGACGACATCACTTTTATTTCAATTGAACCCAAGAAGGAATTCTTGTAATTGATTTCAAATAGTTAAAATCAAGTAACATGAGCTGATTGTGACTTGAGACTGTAATTTAGAGCTAAGCCAGGTTTTATAATGCCTGCCAACTCACTAATTAGTTTCCATTTCAGACGACCATTTACATTATCAACGAGTTCATTTTCCCCACTGAAAAGAATGTTTACTCAGGAGAAGGACAGGGCAGACGAAACTGTAATGGTATAATAGTGATGTGAATGTGAAGTCTACGGTTCGAGGAGATAACTAATGGCTCAACAATGACTGCATTCAATTATTCAAAGCACAGCACAGTCAATCACAATTTACTTGCCGTTATGATTATGATTAATTCTTGATGATCTTATGGAGCTGGAGAGAAGGGAAGGATAATCGATAAAAAAAAAGAAGTAAAAAAATTGCATTCAAATCCCACGGGACGATATCACTTTTATTTCAATTGAACCCTAGAAGGAATGCTTGTAATTGATTTCAAATAGTTAAAATCAAGTAACATGAGCTGATTGTGACTTGAGACTTTAATTTTGAGCTAAGCCAGGTTTTATAATGCCTGCCAACTCACTAATTAGTTTCCATTTCAGACGACCATTTACATTATCAACCAGTTCATTTTGCCCACAGAAAAGAATGTTTACTCAGGAGAAGGACAGGACAGACGAAAATGTAATGGTATAATAGTGATGTGAATGTGAAGTCTACGGTTCGAGGAGATAACTAATGGCTCAACAATGACTGCATTCAATTATTCAAAGCACAGCACAGCAACTTTTTATCGGGTAATGTAATCGGTGGGAAATGAGTGGAGGGAGACAATTTCAAGATTATGTCAATGGAAAATGAATGTTTGCCTTTAATTTACCCATCCATGGATGGTAAATGATGATGATTGTGATGTGATCGTGATACTCTTTGCCTCTTCTCATCTTCTACTTATTGAGCTGGGCTTGGGGAAAGAGAATTCGTATTCGATGATCACTAAAGACGATAACAAGGGCATTTAAGACATTTTAGGGGAAAGAGTTAATGTCGATTAAAATCAAATTGATAGAATATAGGAATGAGCTTCATTCAAGTCAATAGCAATTCAAGTAATTTTTAATGCCTACAAAAAGATGATCATGTCTCCTTGTGTCGTCATTTGAATCCTTCAAAATGGACGTGAAAACATTCCACACGGAGTCAAGTCAATAGCAATTGAAGTAATTTTTAATGCCTACAAAAAGATGATCATGTCTCCTTGTGTCGTCATTTGAATCCTTCAAAATGGACGTGAAAACATTCCACACGGAGAAGATTTCGTAGAAAAAATGTTCTCACTTTTTATGGTCAAAGCGATTCAAAATGGTTCGAACAAAAATGTCAAGATGAATTGATTACAATGCAAGAGTGGATTGGATTGGAGTGAGCTACTTAAACAGAAATCAATTTATCTGGTTGTTTGGGTATAAGTACAACCTAAAAATGTGCTCGAGATTTACATAAAATTCAGGGAATACCTGAGAAATGTTTTGAAAATCAAATCAAATTGTAACATCTTCCACTTCACCATCACCATTCATAGCGTATTTAAAACTGGTCTTGTACATGCACCGGCCTCTGGATTTCTTTTGGATTTTGTGGAATTCAAATTCAAGATCACTTTCAAGTCCACTGAAGAAGCTCGTGTTCACACATTTTTTGCTACTAACAAACAACACAAGGCAATAATAATTGTAGAGAAGTGACAAGTTAACAAGAACAACAACAATAAACATTTGAGTCAAGGAAAGTTTTTTAAAAGAGTGAGACATTCTTCCTGTCACTGGGAAAGAATGTGTGATCAACAAAGACAAGAAGAGTTGAGCTTGACTGGTGATTTGTTTACTTGTCCTCTGTCCTCGTGTTGGTGTAAAAAAGAATAATTTATTGTGACTAGTCATGAGAGAGACAAAGCACAGCCCAGGCTAGGCGAAGCCAGGTAGAAATTATACTTTGGTCTGAAGTGTGAGCCAATTAAAATGAATTATATCAGTTCAATTTTTAGATTGATTTCATTCTCGAAATAAATGGAAAAATTTTATGTTATGTTAAATTTTTTCACACATGAGTACCTCTACAGACAATGATGATATGATCTTTTGATAGGATGGGGATATACACGAAAATGTCGTTTTTTATCATGAAGGACAAGGACACACGATTTGTTTTGAAGGTCTTTCTCAGAATCAAAAATCTATTACGTGGATCGTGGATCATCATCAGTCTGTCAAAATGATAAGGATCAGATGAAAATATGAAGAAAATAAAATATATGCACGGGAAGCTATTCCAGATTCTGATAGGGATTTAATCCATTCAATTTTCAATCTTTGCTCCAGCAGCGCATGAATTGGAGGAACGGGTGCGGGTGGGTGCATTGCGTGCCCTTCAGACTTGTCACATGGCCGGTAGCGTGCATGCAATTGGGAATAGGGAGAAATGAAACCAAAACTGGAAAAAGGGGAGAAGACAAAAAAACCATCAAAAATGCAATACAGAATGATTGCAATTGTAGCACATGAGCATACACATAAATGCGTGTTTATATCCGGGTTTGTTGACTGTGAGAATCATGAGATAAGAATGAATCAATGAAGATATCTAGTTCCGGCTGAGTTTTAAACGGAGATAAGCATTTCAAGCGAATTGAATTTAACTTTTAATTCAGAAAGTCTAGTTTTAAATTGTCATGCTGTCGATTATAAAAGAAATTCACCCAATACACAATGAATGACAAATGCGAACAAAGTGTGGTCAACGAAAACTCTTCAATCCAATGCAAACAGCATCAAGTGATTTCCAGTTGCGATATGAAACGAAACTGAATGAAACTATGAGTCCCTCCAACATTTTATCTCTATTTTTACATTCATATTTAGGTCTGATCTCCTCTGACAAAGTCATGTGAAAAGATTTCTAACTTTACTATTGTGGAATAATATGTCTTTGTATTACATTTTTTTCTGCTGAAAAAGAGGTAAAATTTTGTAGCTCAGTTAGTTTCATCATTTCCTTTTTTATACTGCGGAAGAATACCACTCATTCATTCTTTGAAAACAGAACAAGTGAGTAGCAGAGTAAAGCCCCGCTTTCCCCTTTCGGTTCTGTTTCCTCTCGTCCTCTAGATTTTCTTCCATGGTTTTTCCCGTATCAGAATTACAGTCTTATCACTAGTTTCCAGCTCCAGACGACGGTGTTATCAATGCTTTTATATCTTCAATTTATCTTTGTATTTTGCTAGCCTTTCTTATCTCCCTGTCATTAGAATATCTTAACGTTCATCCTTGCTCCATCCAAACGTAGTGAACTGATAAGCACACATTCCCCTCTTGAAAAAAAAAGCTTCACGTTTTTAGTAGCCCCGTCTCCTCTCCTCATGGTTTTGGCGTGGCAGTGGCAGTGGCATGGCATGTGCCTCTCGCTACAATATAATGGAAGCCTGGGATGGATGCAAAAATGATGGGGACATGATGATGAGTTGTAGTTGGTTGGTAAGTAGTCGCCGTAGATAGAACAAAGAAATATAAACGTAATAGTAATGGCAATGCAAGGTAGGAATTAGCAAGGGAAAAGTTAGTTTAAAATGGCCTCAGAGGAATATATCTATCGTCATCATTATTATTTCACTCTGGTGGTGTTCCATGAAAAATGAATAACATTTTTTGCAAGTTTAATTTTTCTTTTGAAATTAGTATTTCATATTGATTCATGGGAATTTCTATGCCTTTATCTAAAAATGAAATGAAGATTAGAAAGAAAGAGGAGCAGAGCTCACAGTAATGTTCTTTGAAAACAGAACCGAGCCGAACATGATGCATCACTAAGAAAATCATATCTGCACTTGGTTTCCTTCAAAAGAAAAGATAAATGAAGATAAGAAAGCTCTTCGTCATCTATTAGAAAAGAGAATGTTTTTTGAAATTAGTATTTCATATTGATTCATGGGAATTTCTATGCCTTTATCTAAAAATGAAATGAAGATTAGAAAGAAAGAGGAGCAGAGCTCACAGTAATATTCTTTGAAAACAGAACCGAGCCGAATATGATGCATTCACTAAGAAAAGCATATCTGCACTTGGTTTCCTTCAAAAGAAAAGATAAATGAAGATAAGAAAGCTCTTCGTCATCTATTAGAAAAGAGAATGTTTTTCTTGGAGAACTGCTCTGATAATAATGACGCTGCTGCTATGGTGGTATGATTATGCGATGGAAGAAGCCAAGTTAAAGCCAGGCCAGTGGCCACCACATCACATCACTCCGGTCGCCATCATACACCAGAAGCAATGGTAGTAGCAGAAGATAGATTTTCTTGAAGAAGACCCACTTTATTGTAATATTTTATCGCGCATTGAGAAATATGATACTTTGATGATGACGAACGAACAATGTATAATATTGTAATGCATGCATGCATGCGTGCCTATTTATAAGAANGAAGAAGACCCACTTTATTGTAATATTTTATCGCGCATTGAGAAATATGATACTTTGATGATGACGAACGAACAATGTATAATATTGTAATGCATGCATGCATGCGTGCCTATTTATAAGAATGAAGAAAAGCGGGAGAAAATGGACAAGAGTTGAGTTGAGTCGAGTCGAGACTGGAGAGCTTTCCGATACAATCTTATGGAAAAAGATTTTACTGTTTTCTTTCATTCCTTAAGCATATAAAAAGAAGAAATCTCTTATCGCACTCCTACCACTTCATGTCTTCCAGACAATATCGAAACTTTATCTACGGATGAAGAACTTCCGAATAGGATATGAACTTCAATTGGGCTTGAAGTAGTTTCTTGGATAATTTGAGTTGCAAATTGTGAAAGCGCCTTAAGAATAGATTCCGAATATTCATTAAAGACTTTTCACAAAACTCTTTGCAGATTAAGCAGCATGTTCCTAACGTATCTATACACTCATGTATTTTCCAACACCGCTCAATATATTTGTCACGCCGTATTCTACTGGAAACAACTTCAATTATTCTTTTCACGCTAACCCCTTTCCTTGAAGGAATATGAAATCAGTAATGTTCCGTTCCAAAGATACGACGTGCCCATACAATCGCGCACTTAGCCTCTCCTCTTCACTTCACATCTTGTCTTGTCTGTCTGTCCATATTATTATCATGAAAACAAAGAAGTAAAAATGAAGAAGTAGAGCAGCACTACTTCATCATCCCACTTCATTGTGAATATATTCAAGTCCATAGGTAATAGACCAAAAAGAGAAGGAAAATGATCTCAGGAAAAATATGACTTGATATGATATGAGTTGGAAACCATATGCATGAATAATGTGATTAAGAGGCTAGGCAAAAAAAACCAAAACATTGAGAGTGAGAGTATTTCAGGCCAAAGGAATGCAGAACAGAAAGTGAAGTAACGTTATCAATTTTTTGTCTCTAGGAGTACTAGTATAGAGAACTGCGTTGTTGGAAACAAGTAAAAACGAAAGAGGAAGAATAAGATATGGTTTGATAATGCGATAGATATGGAGTCAGTAGTAGTCCTCCTCCTCCTCCTCTTCTAACCGAAAGGGTACTGTAAAAAAAGAGACAAGAGAAGAGAGGGAATGCGATATAAGATGCTTTTTCCCTTGTCGTTATTCACAATCGCAATCGTCGTCCTATCTATCTTCTTCCAAAAAAGAGGGAATGGAGGGAGTATAAAACATTGGGGCATAAACTAATATGCAATACTTATATGAATGAGGTACTACATACAACACAGTGCACACATAACAGCCCAGTTTCTTATCTTCATTATCGTTCTTATCGTCTCCGTCGTCGGTTCTAGGAAAAGCGCAGAGAAGAAGCTCTAGTTTTAGTTTTTTAGGTTGTGTGTTTTCATGAAAATGTGAGCAGTTTATCTGTACCAAAGTCTCTCTCTCTCTCGTTCCTTCTACTTGCATTCCTTATGCCAAAAAATGAATAGATTGGAAAGTATCTTCCATATTAAAAAAGAAAATAGATCGAATCTCTCACCGTGAAAAAGACAAGAGAAAGTCTGAAAAGACAATCTCCTTTTTCCTCATTCCATTTTATCGAAAAAGAAAGGCAAGCCAAACCAGAAGAGACGAAAAAGTATGTATGGGTCTAAGTCTGCATGAAAAAAAGGAGATGTAAAGAAATGATTACGTTTACGCTCCTCTTATATCATTTGATCACGTTATGGAAGGGTAGAGGGAACGCAATGTATTGTAGTAATAGTAATGCATTCAAGAGCTTCCTTCACCTCATCACTTTTTTCAAGTCAAAAACAAATATTCAATTTTTTTTTATCATATCGAAATTCAATCAAACCATGAGCATTTTCACCTTCACAACGGCTACGACAACGACTCACGACTGTGACTCCAACCATAATTACTCTCCTTCTCCCTATCTTGCTCCGATTTCGGGGTTCACTTAACCGTAAAGAAAGAAAGTATTATTAGCACAGAGGGAGTGCTGAAGAGAGAAAAAAATGCCTACTAATGACGATTAGAATTGTTGATGTCAGTGTTGATGAGAAAGTTAGTAGGAGGAAAGGAGAGAAGACTCAACTCGACTCACTGATGCAGATGAAGATGGAGATGCCATATTTCATTAGATTATGATAGAAAAATCGATGTGATGTGACTCCAACTCGGGAGATGTACATTAGAAAAAAAATTGTGAAAGTGAAGGAGAAATCAGGCATTTATTATTGACTATAACTATGGCTATACTTATCTCGAAGCCCAAGATGACGACGGAATTTTCTCTTCAACTCCAACCATGCTAGATTTTTGTCATCAATTTTGCTAGTGAGGGAGGGGACATTTAGGTATGTCATCTCAACTCATCACATCACTTACGTAACGTAAGTAATTTCACTTCGCTTCATACCGTTGCCGTATAGCTACCGTCATAACTGTACTGTACCATGGCATACCGTGCACAAAGTCAAGACAAGACTTTCATATCCCTAAACGATTATGAACATTTTTCAAGATATGGAAAAAAACTTTATCTGGATAGAATCTCAAAGAGAAAAAAAATCAATAAGACGGAACCGAGAAGATGAAAGCTTTTCTCGGGGAAAAAATGTCCCCTATTTTTTTGAGGATGCATCTTTCGATCTCTCCTTTTTATTCGCATATGAATATGAATTCATTATTTTCCTGTGAGTTACGAGCTATAAGCTTCACTTGTGATTCTGAGTTTATCAAACTTTTAATCTGAGATAATCAAGCGAAGCGCAAAGATCGGGGAAAGGAAAAACGATGGAAAAGTTTCAATCCCAGCAAATAAATATTTTTCCTTTTTTGGGGAAATCCGCTTGGAGGCACTGAATTTTTTGTGTCTTTCGTAGAAATATTTTGTCGCTTTTTGCTAAAGTTCAAAAACTTAATCTATTATCCCGATTGAAGTATCGGTGCATGTGATGTTCTTTAAAGATAACGAAATCATTCGGTGATGTCGTGAGTTGGATAGGATTGAATTGGATTGAATTTCAGGTCAACATTCTATCCATCAAGCGAACTCACTTGAGTAATAAGTATTTGCTACTAAGTATTTACGCTCCAGAGATTTTTCCACTTCAATCAAGTGCCACGATCAAGATCAAAGAAAACTATTTTATTTGAAGAGACGTAATACTAAGTGATCACGATGACCTGCAATCATCATATCGTAAATTCCATAGATTTGTAAAAAAGAAGCTCTGTGCAGTTTCAATCATCATTATAATCATGTCATATCATATTTTTGTTTACATTTTTAATACGCACATACCAAGCCAGCATGCCAACAACATAAAACTTTGTAATTACATGTGCTTGAAGAGATGTCAAGTGCACTCGACATCTAGTCCACTCCCACTTTAATAAAGTATTTTTAAACTGATAACTCTAGAAAATATCTGTCAATATTCATGTCACTTCTTTAGAAACTGATGCATTCATGTTTTCGCATTACGACAGAACATGCACAAAAAATAGCAAATGAACTGATTAAAGAGGTTTATAACCTCCACAGGTCATCGCCTCAATACTCAAACGAAACCACAACTTTAACTCACTTCGTCATAATAAGTAATATCATCAAAATGTACGATACGTGTATGTACCTGAAATATTACATGTATTTTTACATTTAATCTTGTGCCATTTGAAATCAGAAGAGATAAAGAAGCATCACATCACATCAGTCTAATCTAATGCAATGCAGTATTTAGTATAGCTTTACCACTAAAAAACACGTTATCTGTTCTTATCGCCACTCACGATCCTTAAAAGCAGTATTCCTCCTCCCGTGAACTTGAATACCTACTTGGGCTCACCTCAAGCCAAGACCGAAAATGACTTTGTTTGTGTCCGAGGATACATAAATAATTTGAGATGGGGATTGCGTGAAGTTAGTACTTTTTGGTGACACTGCAGTTGCAAGAGGAACGATAAGTCACAGACAGACGCTTAATTTGCATCTCATCATATCACCATCACTCATCGTCATCAACAATCATGATGTCATTTCAAGAATCATGATGACGATTAAATCTGATATGAACTGCCGAAATAATTATTTTGACTGTGAGCTCCAAGCCATAAAAGCAATAGATGTGCCCATGACTCCAGGCCAGGCCAAGCCGCATGTGCCGTATCGTATCATCATCATCACAATTTGGAATACATGCACATTATCGAATCAAGTTAACCACACATCTACAAACAGAAACTACTTATTAGACCCAAGTACAAACACCAAACGCCTTAGTATTTTTGCAAAAAACCTATGATCATCTCCGAGTAAAAAAGAAAACTTTTATTGTAATTTTTTTATCAACCTTCAGAGTAATTAGATCATTTCTATGCAAACTCTATCGGTAAATATCCGTTTTTGGTGATAAAGCATCCCGATAAAAAAGGAAGGCGGTAAAGAAAAGAAGAGAGCGAATGAATACATATTATTTTCCTCACTTGAAGAAGATGATAAGGGATCTCGTAGTATAGGTATCTATCTGACAAGAAGTAAATTACCGGTGGTGGTATAAAAACCCATACAATTTGAAATAGGTACAATACATTACAATACAGTTAGACATTTTTTTTCTCGAGATTATACACACCGATACTGTGAAGAAAATAATAATGTGTTGTTTATTCAAATTTATGCACTCTCGTTATGATACGATTACTTAAGATACATAAATGCATGTGGATGAAATGAGTGTTTTAGAATTGGAAAGTGTTATTATATCTTGTGCATTGCATAATGTTGCATTTTTTGTTTTGTAAACATGATTAAGATAAGCCATTTTTTTCTTGATATTCATCCTTCCCGTGGCTTATGAAATATTTTTTTTACCTCTTGGATTCATGAAGAATTCGATGGGGAGCATACTTACTGTCCTTCTCGTTCCAGTTGAAATGTATACCTTGGCCTTGTTACTCACTCAGTTTTCAAGCTTTATTGACATGTGCGTTGGATTCTGAGAAAGACTCGGGATTTTTCCCTTATCACTTGACACAATCACAATCACGGGAAAATACACTAGACCAGAGAGCTGTTATTGTCAATTGATGGTTTTAGTAAACATGGGAGAGTTTCACTTTGATAGACTAAACACATTAAAATGCTTTTTAGTTAAGGATACGTGGAATTTATTTTGATACACTCAAACTAAACTTGAGATGAGATATCCAATCCACTTATGTAGGTAAGTGCTGAACACGGATTTAAGAATTTTTTTCTTCAATTGAATTCAAATCTTATAATTTTCTGAAACGATCATGTTACACTTCTTTCGAGAGGATCATCATCACATCAAATCACGTAATCATCTTTTCTTTTTTTCTACCCACGCTGATGTGATTTTCTATCCTCTGGGGTTTGATTAAGGATTGTGAAATTTTCGTACCTGGAGGAGCACCAATAAAAATCACACTGCGAAAAAGGATGAGTCTTCTTGTGAGACCTTATTTTGTCTCTCGTCCTTACAAGAATGAAACACATTTATTCAATTACATCATTTCGTGAAGACATTGATGCGTGAATGAGAAGTGGCTTGATTACAAATACATATTCCTCTTCTTCTTCTTCTCTTTCTTGTCTTTATGCGCATCCCACATGATACTGGTAAATACTTAAACGATGGAATCTGCCAAACCAACTTTTTCTTGAGAAATAAAAAAAATGTTAAAGGCCAAAATAAAAAATTGAGATAAATATCGAAAATGAGATTTGAAGATGTTCTTTGAGGAGTGGGATTCACGTGCCAAGACTGTACTTTAATCTTTTCATGAAAGGGACACTTTTATGCTTCGTAACTAATTTGCATGTAATGATGAATTGGACATTCATCAATTCCATTTTTACTTTCATTTGACATACCAGAGTAAAAAAAATTCTTATCAAATTAAAAGCATATCATGAAAAGATCTTTTTAATCCAAACAACGTTTTACTTTGGAAAGTTTGCGATGATGATGCTGACAACGACAGCAGAAAGGTGATCAATGATCATGCAAAGTTCACTCGGTCCAGTCCAGTCCACATTACATACATTTCTTCATCTTTCTTTAAGAGTTCAACACTCCACATATTTGTCTTCGCATCCTCATCATCATCATCATCAACAACATCATCACCACCACCATCGGCTTGATCAACTTTTATGTTATCGCTTATCACATTATCACACAAGAAGAGCTCATTCCTCCCATATATGGAATATTACGTTCATTTTACAAACAATTTCTGTCGTCTTCACAGCAAAAGATGATGATAATAACGCAATGCAATGGCAATAGTAATGACAATACTTGATGCTTTTAGTGGGAAGAAGTTGAAGTCGAACCATATCAACACAACAATGAAAAAAGTCGCTTATCACAATCTCCGTCTTGTTGACGCTGGCTTGGCTTGGCTTTGGCTTGGTTTTAGGATGGAACGATGGCGATTACGTACACTAACAGAAACCATTCATTTTTTTTCGTAATCGGACATTACAGTCGAGAGGGGGGATATCTTGAAGGTGACAAACGCAAATAGGCAAAAGCCATTAGTAAAGAAAAATATAATATTCCTTTATGCATTGTAATGTAATTGCCTTCTTTGTTGGACACACAAAAATGCCACAATAAAATATCGCTCGTCACTTACTCAAGCTTACTTTCGCGCTTATCATTATTACAATATGATGATGATGATGTGATTCTTCTTTTTTAGTCAGATTAAAAAAAGTGAAGAAAACACTTTTTTCCAAACCATTCAACCAAAAAACCAAGTTTAATCTAGAATACGTCAGCAATAGGAATTGCATCTTGTCTTGCCTTGTCTAGTCGCATTATCATATTTATAATCAAATCCCTACACAAATTCTTGATCTAATGGCTTAAGGTCTTGAGTCATGTCTTCACTTGCATAAATTCAGGTACACACAAGTACATTCGAATCTTATTTTCCATCCCATTCCCATAAAGATTACTTTTACTTTATTTTTTTTCTCCCCATATCTCCCAAAAATCCATCCGTTTTTATCAAAAGCACATATTTTTATCTTATTATGATGGAAGGAGAAAAGTGCTTTCTCAATTTGACTTTCTGCCATTCTCCTTCCATATTAATCTTGATGGTTAAATAATTATTTTTTTTGATAATGAGCACTTAAAAACGTTCTTCTGATGAAGTGGATTGGATTTAGTTTGGCTGGTTTGACATTTTGTGATTTTGGAAATCGCCAAGCCAGTCAATGTGGCTTCATTTTTTATCAATCTTGAAAAAATCCCAGTGGAGAAGTTCTTGATGTGAAAAACAAGGCTATTTATTGCAAAGATGTGCTATTGACAATGACTATTGCCATTTCACTCTGAGTTTTCTAGTCCTAAACGTGCTTGTTACTGTTTTTACTACCAGTATAAGTAATAAGTGGACGAGTTTTGCTAATGTTTATTGCTATCTCATTTTTATTTACTACCATCACCATCATCTTCAACTCCTTCTTGTAAAATCTGAATCAGGTGTAATTCAAGTCAATCAACGAGGGATAGTCAAATTGCTATATGAAAATCACTATTGATGATCTCGCATTACTGTCGATTGTAATGAAGGATAAATGGCAAGCTAACTATTACAGTTCTTGTTTCTCCTTCGATTGATTGTGAACCTGTGCTTCTGTCTCAATTTTTTTCCTAAACCACAACCACTTGTGCAGCATTTCAACTTTTTTTTCTTGCCACCCTTACATCGTGTCGCTATCACCATTATCATCACCATCTATCTGCAATAATATAATGCATAAAAAAAGTTGAAACATTACGATTCATCAATCCACCAGTGAAAAAAAATCTGTTTAAGGAACACAGGTTCCCATTACATTACAATGCTATTCCGCCATCCCATAAAAGCCTCTTTGCATGAGGGCGATTGTGATCTCACACGATTAATACACGACGGATTGTATTGGTATTACCGAACAAAAGCATTCTTATTTCTACTTACTTCGATTGATTGATCATCGTTGCAAAAAAAAATGTCCGATTTTTTTGAGCTGATAAGGAACACCACTTTTGAATAAAGTTTTTGCATCCTAATCCCAAAATCATCGTCATGAGAAGAAGGTCAAAGTCTATAATATGATGGTATGGTCCATACAAACAACAATTCTAATTCTCCTGAAACGTTTTCAACTTTAAGATGATTATCGGAGATAAGAAAATAGAAGTGATCACGTAAATACCATCCTTAACGTGTTGCTCCGTATGGCTTAATAAAAAAATATTCTTCGGAGTAGATGGAATTTCTCAGAAGCCATTCTTATTGGATGAACGGTTGCAATTCTAATTAATTCATGATTTCATGGCATGAATCTCTTTTTGATTGTGGAATTTTTGCGTCATTCCATTAGCATTGGGCGAGCTGCCACATGTTTTTGATTCGAAAACCCACCAAAGTAGTGAAAAGAGCGATACTACATGGATTTTTTTCGTGAATATTTTATCTCTTCGGCTTGCTTGCTTGGCGAGCTAAAAAAATGAGAGCTACCTTCACGCAACATTAGCACAATCTATTTTGAAGAAGGGGGAAACGAAATTATATTCTGAAGCAAGCAGCAGTGAAGAAAATAAGACGAAGACGAGAAGAAGAACTTCTCCTTATCATTACCATCTCGAATGGGATGTTATGATAAGATCTTCATTAATTCTAAGAAAGAGACAGCTGTGTAAGAATGGGGGCCTTATCACTGGAAATCTGAAAGAATTCCTTATCGTAGATCCCAATCTAAGATGTCTAAAGGAAAAAAACCTTTTTCCTCCTTCATAAGCTAAACGAGAGTGAACGAACGAAACGAATGAACCATTCTTTACGCTACATTTTCTTCAGAGAAAAATACTCAACAACGGTTTTTTAAAAACCCGTCCATACATTTTAGAAATGACTAAGAACTAAAGTTTTGTATTAACATTATTGTAACTGGGAGAATCCATATTTTTAAATAAGAAGCAAACGGGTTAAAATATGGTAGGATTTGAAGTGCATTCAGTATTTCTGTTACCGACCGACCTACTCATTAAATTTTTAAAAAAATTCAGTCAGCTCATGTTTACCCAACGGCACGTTTTGTATTGAGTACCAAGTACCAACTTTATATAGCCCCGTTTAAAAGACATTAATTGTGATTGTGTTGTGACCACCACCCTATTCCCATCACTCCACTTGACTTTTAATGTGAAAACCATTATCAAATTGCTTCGCTTGAATGTTTTAAAGTTTTTAAGTGGAGGTAATCACATTTCCTGATAACAACTCGATAGGAATTCGATCCTTGCTTGCTGGTCCAAGCACTTTTCTTTTTAACTTTGGTTATCACAAAACTAATGATATTTTATTCACTGGTCCAGTAATATGACTTAAATGGGTTTTTGATTTCATCACATCATCGTCATCATCAGGTATGCATGCATACCTTTACATTGGATTGCAGAAGCGACATTGCTCTAATTTGAACTCCTCCCGATACTACTAAACGCCCATAAACACATCGTTTATCTTCGTCCCTTGTCTTAAATTCTAGAGGGACTGGGGAAAAGGCGTAAAACGAGCTAATCCAAAAAACCAAACCAAACCAGGGAAATAAAATGTGAGACATTCATGACTTCGTTTTTTTTTTGTCATCAGATCCCAAAGAAGATATATATTTTCCAGTTACTTGAGGAATACACATTTCCCGGTAATTTTCTTACCTCATCATTTTCATCACCTTTGTCACAGATTTTTAACAGAGAAAAAATATTTTAGTTTGAAAGTCCTGTTGTCATTACATGACTCTAACAGGGCATATAGAGTTACAACCTGAGGAAGAGATCCTCAATTAGTGTCACATTCTAGAACAATTTCATTCTTTTTTTAGGGACGACTGCCTTCTCACTTGTGAATGTTTTGTCTTTTACACTTCCTCGTGATCATGATGATGATGGCAGATCAAAACATAAAGATTTGGAGGAAAACGAGCACTTTTGAAGGAATGAGAATAAACAACGACGTTTTATTTCTTCTCTTCCCTATTCCTTGCCTTGAGAAGGAGTAAAAAAGGAACTTTTTTTCCTGATGGTTCCGATAACGGGGAATGCATCAAATTGTACAATTCCTTTAAAAAGTATTTCCCCTTATCGCTAATCCTTTATCATTTACCTATGGATGGTGTAGTGCACGAGTGAACTGGACCATGTACCCGTTCGTACTCGTACACATGGCTTGGTCTTGGGCCTGAGGGGATACAAAAAAGTGCTCGTTGTTGCCCATTAGAAAAGGTCATTTTTCTCCATTTATGCTTAACTAAAGTACAGATCCCTTTTTCACTTGTCTGATTCATGACATGCATCATGCTTAAAGTCCAACTAAACACAACATCATTTCACATTTTCACATCAATGCCCTGGACTGAACCGGAGTGATGATAATAATGATGATGATGCATCAATCTAATGATACTGTTTTAGTTGAAAGTAAACAAAATGCAGGAATAAAAAAATCAATGAATTTAATCTTTGATTTAAGTAAACTCAATCTTGAACATTTCTTATGGAATGTGGTGGAACAAAGTTGGCTTGGCCTGGCATGCACTTTCTAGGGCAAAAACGCCTACTTTTGTCCAACACATTCAACAGATAAGAAACAGAGCCCGTGGTCAAAGTCATAGGCATGCTTCATGCTCATGTTAGCAAAGTAGGAGTAGCCAAAAAATTCACTTTTTTTGGGCTGGAACCTATTCACCATCATTATCAATGCTGTCATAGTCATGTTCACACATTTTTTTTGTAAACATGTCAAGCACATGCACATGAGAATAAAAATTTAAATATGACCTTCGAATTCGGTTTGAGAGATTTTTTAGAATTATTGTGGTAATTTGGAGGCTTGAAATGGCATGACATTGATTGTGGGTAGGTACATGTTCATAAGCTCACATAAGTAGGCCCGAAACGAATTGTAAGTTATCAATTTAAATTCATGAAAACTGTACTTCCAACACTCACTATCACCTTCAAGTAATTTGGTATAAAATTACGCATTGGCGATATTTTTTAGCTTTGAATTTTGCAAAACATTTTCTTATAAGAAATAAGAACATTTGCGCATCACAATTTGCAAGAAGGAGGAGAAGAAAAACTCATTTCATCACCGAAAAAATTACATTAAAATAACTTGATTAATCTCTGGAAAATATATACCCTTAAGGTATAGAATTGATGGTTTACCAAAAGGCTGTGTGTCGTGATATCTCCAAATATGAAATGAGAGAGACACATCATGGATTCCAAGCTTTTGGCAAAAGATGTGATGTGAGGCGGACCGTAGAGTGTGAAGGAGGCAGGACTGGAATAATGAAACGAAGATGATGGAGAAAGAAACGAATAGAAAAAGTAGGGGAAAAGATAAGAGAATCGAAGATTTATTATTTTTAAGATCTGTCAAAGCGAAATGTTGATTACATAATGACGTGCCATTAAGACATGCATACATAATACCATCACCATTCTTCCATCTAGTTGCAATAGTAGCTTGGAGAAAAAACTAAAGAGGCTGAAAAAAAGATGGGAAAAGTATTAAGGGAGCTTCACTCTTTTTCCATTCCACTTTCTCCAGTGGCTTCGGCTTGGCTTCGCGGCTTTCTTCTTATCGGGAGCGTAAGAGGATCTAAATATATTTTTAGACATGACGATGCCGGTGTGGTGTGGTGTTTGCCAAACTTTAAAAAATGGTGAAAGCAGTTTGAATCAAAATGACTGAAACAGGGGAAAATGTGAGTAGAGATGTGCAGTGTGTTGGATAACGATGATTATGATGAAAACGACCGGCACTGCAACGCGACATTATATTTCGTCATTTTGTGTACCACTACCACTCTCCCATTCCACATGGCAAAATAAAAAAAGTTGGCAATGTTAAGTAGGAAAAATATAATCAAGAAATAAGAAAGAGGAGGTAGAGGATGAGATGAAATCATTCTTCTTCTTAAATCAACTCAAGGCTTCATGATTATTTAGAGTGAAAAATGAAAACAAGCTGACTAAATACTAACTGTACGACCAAATCATATCACATTTCGCGGACAAAGGAACATCCATCCTTATCTTTGGGTTTGCCCAGTTAATGATGATTTATTCAACTTTTTGATGATCGCACAATTTACACTGATGTCAATCATCAGCTTCTTCAATAGAAACAAAGAGTGGGCCAAACCGTGGCTAATTACTGAA
>JAHZMX010001519.1:46222-69232 GCA_027743895.1 Seira musarum | reverse complement strand
TTACGAAAATTTGTAATAACTTAAAATTATGAGAATGAATAAGAATTACGAATATTGAAAAAACCTTTGCCCGCAAGTATAAATCAAACACGTGGTCTTTTTTGCTTTTTTTTACAAATACAAATTACAAATTATTCGTCTTTCAAATTTTTTGTTTCGCACAACCATAGCTCGTACTTACAATTGTAGAATCCTCAAAAGCCGGAGAATTTTCATGCTACGTCATATTTCTGTAAAATTTCGTGGCATAAAAACACTTTGACTTTTAAGGATCCTACTTGAATTTTTTTTCTTTTGCACAACAATCGTAAGTATAAAGGGATACAATAATAATTATCATAATTATTTCATTTATTCATACTTAACGTTTTGCGATTTTTTTTTTTCGTGGGGAAGTTGAAAGTAAAAACCTTACGATACGGTTGCAGTTACACGGTACAAAGAGTTTTATTTGCGACAGTATTTTACGCACCATGAAATCTGATGATTAGAAACATTAGTACTTTCAGTAAGCACTCCAGGTTCATAAATTTTTTTTTTCCAAAAGAGAAATGAAAATGACGATAACGATACAAAGCTGAAGGGAAGCAATTACGATAACATAGCACAACATACTTTTTAGTATTACACTCAACGACAATTTTAAGTTAAGATGTAATAAAAATAGAATGTGTCCAATTATCTACATTTTATACTTTAAGAAATGTCTTTCTTTCTCGCAGTGGAAACAATAAATATGAATGACCAATTAATGCGGATTAAAAAGACTGTAAAAGTAAAATGAGTATTGCAAGTAAGGCTAGTATTGCAGTTGTGAATGTAACTGCAGTTGTGTTAGTTTTTTTTTCGCCATATCAGTTCTTCACAAAAAAACAAAATGATTTCGTTGTTGAATGTACTTATGTATGTAGAAGAGCAAATAGATTTACGAGATGTCTAAAAAATGAATACATTCGATTTCATTTGAAATTTTATGAAGATACTATAAAGGTAAATGTCTTGTACGCTAGATTGAGTTGAGTAAGAGGCTCCCTGTTTTACGGTAGAAAAAAAATGTCATTTCTTTCCTGTCATGATTTCCTTTAAAAAATTCTTATTGTTTCAATTTCAAATGTAAAATGTACATATTTAGTTGCAGATTATAAAGATGATAGATTAAGTAGTAAGGTAAGTAGGTAAGAATAATGCATCTTTTTAAGATTTAAGCTAACGTTTGTTTTTTTCTTTCAGTAGAGTACAATGATGAGCTCATGAAAAAGTTTAAAATGATGAATTAGATTTAGAATATTGTTTTTTTGTTGAATTTAGGTCGATTTGGTTAGTTTTTTTTTGAGTGAGAGACATGATGACACACACGACACGAACGACACAAAAAGAGTAAGAAATATTTTTTTTACTGCGCATTTAAAAAACACGAGGCAATCTCAAAAAAATCTTATGGTTTACTTTATTCCTCTCAAACAAAAAAAGGTCGAAATACAAGTCTCCACACTTAATTATTTTTCTGTAATCATAATCATACGTAAATACCTCTATAAACAGGAAAAACTCCAGCAGTGGGTTAATCCAAAAGGCAACACTGACTGACCGAGATCTAAAAATGAGAACTTTCTTTTTAAGAACCAGCCTCTTTCTTTTAAAAAATACCTACAAAAAAAAGAAGTCATGCAATAATGCAAACGCAAACAAGGGAAAACCCAGGTTGGTTGAGAGCTTCAGTAGTAGTAGGACAAAATAACAAAAACAGCAAAAAAAAAAAAAATGAAAAGAAAAAAAATCAGTATTCGTATGTAAGTTACTTTCCTACATAGAAAATGTTTGTATTTCATTTCTTTTGAATACGTATAAAATGTTGATTTTGTTATCACAAATAATTATCAATCAATACATCATCTTCGGTATTATTATAAAAATTATTATTTTTAATGTATGCACGTATTTATGCTCTATAAACACAATAATAAAGTTATATACAAAAACAAAGCAAAAACATAATATGAAATATTCATGTACATCTTCCACAAAAAAAAGAGAAAAAAATAGCAATTATAATTATAATAACAAAAACAAAAAAATGATATCATATAGGATCTGTGTGTGATTTACATAATATGACATTTGTTTAAAATAAAGTTTTAAATTACCATTTTTTCATAATGTAATGTAGTTTATGTGGACTATATTGTAATAAGTGTATTTGAGTTCTTCTCCTTCCATTTTTAAGTACGGGTGAATAATGAATCTATCGTAATAATAATAATAATATCTCTTCTTCTTTCTCTTTTTTTCCTACATTAAGAAGGCGTTAAGGTCTCTACATTATCACGTTCTCGTAATAGGGATACAAAAGATACAAATTGTAATGCAATGTGGTTTCAATTTTTTTCCTTGTATTTTCTTCAATCTCCCATAAAAAAATTCTTTCAGGATGAGCACTATTACTATTACTATTATTACAATCCTCCTACCTTCTGCTACAACTACTACCGGTACTCTTGAACTTTTGATTCTGTGCGGGATATGAGAAAAAACAAGGTCATTACCATAAAAGAGTCACTTCATTTCATAAAGCTGACTTTTTTTCCACGGAGTTTTCTATCTCAATTTTCTTTTGATGTGACAAAGAAAAAAAATCTTTTATTTGACCTTGTAAAGGGTAACTTTGAAAACAACACATATTGCCTTTTAGTATATATCCCCATAAATAAATTTTCTCTCTTGTGTAGTAAGTACACGAATAGCACGTTTCATTAATATCCATAAACTTTTAATAGACACGAAAGAAGTATTTTACAGATTAGTAAATTAATAAGAAAAAAAATCAATAGCAAAAGTTTTGTAGAAAAAAAAATCTTGAAACAAGAGAAAACTTGGAAGAAGAAGAAGATGAACATTAACAAAAAGTTTGTTAAAGTACAAAAAAATGAAATTCACATTGTATGAGTAATAGGTAAATACAATTTTTTTAGCAGAGCTCATGTCGAAAATATCATTTTCAATAATTCATAAAGTTTATTAGAGGAGTTTTATATTTGTTTTCTAAAGATATCATTAAATTATTTCCTCGCTGAGACGATTCAGTAAAAAGTTTGATTAGGCATTTTGTTTTAGAACAGAGAAAGATATTATTACTTATTTGAGAGACAGGAGGATTACGACCTAATTGCGTCTTTTTTTTATAAATACACCATATTTTTAAATATAGTTAGTTGTTCCAATAGTATAACAATCTGCATAGTTGAAATGTCTTCTTTGAGGTCTTCATTTATTACAATAAATGTGTCTATCTTTTTTTTAAACTCACGTGGTAGTACTTATAATAAATTTATGATATTTTAATTACACCTAGCATAATATATTTCACTTTTTTACCACTACTCTACTACATATTTAAACTAAATATATGATCAACTAGATTGTTTGCAAAAAATGAAAAATGCCATAATTGTCACGTTTTTCTCTAATGTATACTTTTCTTTTCAGGAGTTTTAAATTGAGTAAATACATCAGTGTTTTTTTCACCTACCTACATAATCATAATGATAAGGATTAGCTTCAGTTTTTTAAACAGCAATAAGTAACAATAAAAAAAGGGATAACAGTAATAGTATAAAAAACGGAAATAGCATTGTTGTAATTCATTAATAACAATGATGACGTTTGACGATACATTATTAGTGAATAGCATTTTTAAAGGTATTTTAATATAGCTTCAAGTTCTCTTTTGTCTTTTTAAAAATGTATTGTAGATTGTAGTAGGTAGGTAGTATATTTTCTTCCTCTTTAAACTACGGTTATTTAGATATATTTCTTAATTATTTACACATTGAATAGCTCCATTGATTTATGCTAAATACCTGTTTGTTTTCTTAGTAAGGTAATTAGGATTGTTTAAGTAGAGTTGTGAAGTTAATCGAGTTTTAGAGATAACTGAAATCAAAATCCTTGTAGAAAAAGTTACCCCCGTTGCCAGACGGGTCAAGGACTTCGTGACCCTGTGCTGCTGCAGACGCTCCTTGGGCGTAGACCCCTTCCGGGCTGAGAGCGTTGGAAGGCGGGTTCATCCCACCGGAGTCATAAGATTGAGCTAAGGAGTTTGAAGGGTGCTGCGGATGAGCGCCCTCACTGACTAATCCGCTACTGTTGCTACCGTTACTACCTACCGGTGTCGCAACTAATTGATAAGGCGAAGAAGACGTGGGAGGGTGACCTCCTCCCCCGTGATCCATCCCTGGTGGTGCGGAAGCCCAGTGGTGGTAATGCTGCTGCTCATATTGAATCGCGTTTGGATCCGGAGGATAGAAATGGTGTGAGTATTCTGATTTAAGTTGAATCTCCATTTGCCCCTGATCCGGAGCTAGGTGACCACCACCACCATAAGGATGATGAGATTGTGTTGGTCCTCCTCCACCTGACGGATCACTTCCTCGACTGTCTTGTGACTGAGAGGAAAGATTTGTACTGCTAAGAACATATTCGAATGCACTAGGATTGGGCGAGGATAAATGCGATGGGGGCATCAATGACGACTGAACAGGACTCGGTTGCTGCTGATGATTGTGAGGTGTAAGCTGGAGATAGCTGCTGTAACCTTGTGGCGGTTGTTGTTGTTGCTGCTGCTGAGAATGAAGGTGCTGATCAGGACTTATGTAATACTGATGCTGAGCTTGTTGCATAGTTTGAGAAATGACTGATGGTGATGAACTAGGATATTGTGGATGATCAGGTATGACTTTAGGCTTGGGATACACAATCACATTCTGCTGCATTGAAACAGAACCTCGACTGTGACTGTGCTGCTGTTGCTGATGATGATACATTTCAGGACTCAGGGCAGGTGGTGA
Source organism: Seira musarum (assembly GCA_027743895.1). Taxonomy (NCBI): domain Eukaryota; kingdom Metazoa; phylum Arthropoda; class Collembola; order Entomobryomorpha; family Entomobryidae; genus Seira; species Seira musarum. The sequence continues at coordinate 64,388 of JAHZMX010001519.1, read as the reverse complement.
CTGATGATGGTTCGGGGGAACGATACTGGAAGCTGTTAATGGAGCTTTCACAATGATGTTTCTTCCTCCATGAGAGAATTGGCCTTGACCGCTGCCTGCCAAAGGAACATGAACCGTGACGGGCAGTGATGAATGAGAGTGAACATAGTCTAAAGAGTTTGGAGAAGAAACACCACTGCTACTCTTTGGAGTTTTTGGACTGGGACTCATTATGATCTTTCGATCAATTCCCACTGTCGACGATGTTGTGGAAGCGCTAACTATTACTGACTTTGCGTTTGACGTGGCTGTTGCCGGTTTGGCCTGAGTCGCAGTTGCTGCTCCTGCCGCAGCTGGAACATTAGCGTTCTTCGCCTTTTTCCCCCGAGGAGCTGCCGGTGATTTAATGATATTCCTAGGTTTATTACTAGCACCATCTTGAGAGCTACCTAGTTCCCCAGTCAATTCTTGAGTTGCCTTTTTTGAATTTTTCCTTTTCTTTGTTGGTGGTTCTCCAGGTTGAGTTGAGGATGCAGCTGGTCCCCCAGCAGTACTACTCCCAGGTTGTCCAGGAACAGCACCAGGAGCGGCGGCGGCACCTGGTTTCAGCGGGTTGTTAATGTCTCCATTCACAAAAAGATATTTGTGCACATTTTTCACATGCTTTCGCCGATTAGAGCGATCGCGAAATTTTTTTCCACAAATGTCGCACAGATAAGGCAACTCGTTCGAGTGCAGAAGCATATGATTCTTGAGACTTTCTTTATAAATAAAACTTTTGCCACAAGTTTCACACGTGTACTTTTTGTCCCTCGCGTGAGTTCGTAAATGGGCTTTGAGATTATTTTTGAATAAAAATCCTCGACCACATTGGTCACACTTGAAGCTTCCTTGGTTCTTGTCTTTTGAGTTATCACCAGTTTCAGCACCACCAACAGCACCAGCAATCCCGTCCCCGGGACTTGCAATGGAATCTGGATTTAATGGAACAGTTCCATGAGCTTGATGAACAGGAGGAGGGACACCGGTAAGATTGATAAGACTACCGGGTAGGTTGTCTTTACTGTTGTTGTTGTTATTCATCTTCTCAGCCTCTTCAGGATGCTTTCTCTTGATATGATAACGAAGGTTGACGCGCTTTGAAAATCCACTCGTACAAAATTCACAAGGAAATTTCTTTGGATTTTCAGTATGAGTCTTTGCGTGGCTTCGGAGGTTTGCTTTTGTGCTGAACTTCATGCCACATTTTCCACAGTCGTGAGTCTTCTCCTGAGGTCGGTGAGACACTTGGTGACAGTCCAGAGAATCCCTGCAAATTAAAATAAAAACCATTTTTATTCAATAACATATTGAGCAAAGTACTTCCCACCATTCAATTCGATTTGGGGAACTCTAGAAATTATAAATCGTGTCAAAATTAGGCATCATAATTAAAGTGATTCAAATTTACACGTGATAAAAAGTATGGCAATTTATCAAATGCATTTTTTTTCTGCCAACAAACTCCACCAATTTTTGTTCCTTCCTTTCTTTCCATTTGTATTTTCATTTTCTGTTGTACAAAATACATACATATTTTTTACTGTAGCTGCCAGTGACGTCTTCATGTCTAGCAAAATTGTTTTCAATTTTTAAAAAATCATACATAGTATCTCCTTTCTTTTACTTTTTCTTTAAAAAACTTAAAAAGATGTGAAACATGCAACGGAAACTGTTTAACACCATATCATATTCATTTAACACGGCTCCTCACTTTGCACGTGTAAAGTCTTGATCGTAAAAGCTTTACATTTTTTTCTATTTCATCTCGTCTTACACGTGTGCTCGAGCTTGTATTTCATGATAGGACGATGATACGGTATATTTTCTTCTCATTTCTTCTTCTCAGGTAAGAAGAATCAGTGAGTGGTCAAGGCAGGCCAAGTCAGTCAAGAGTCAGGGTGGTGCAGCAAAACCAGCAGCGTTCATTCCATTCAACAAAATTTACAATGCATAAAAATGCTTGTCGATACGGCGAGAAAACATGTATCTCATTTCATTTCATACTTGTTCTCAGGCAAGGCCCTTTTTCAATTTCAAAATCACAATGACGTCATTCGCTTGGCTATTATGCTGAATGCTGACCGACCAAAGAAAAATATCTCTGTACTCTGTACACAACGTTGAAATTTTTTATGATGATGGCCAAATTAAATGCAACTTTTTAAGACATTAAAATGTATCACCTTACATTCCTACAAAGTGATAATGTCCCTAATGATTGGACTGTGAAAGAAGAGCAACTTTGAATTTATTTTAAAAAACGGGAAGCTAGCCAGACAGGGAGTATCAAACTGGTTAAGTTAATTCCCATTCCTTAACAGTTCTCGCATCATTAATTAGTGATTATTTATTGGGATCGATCTGATTACATTTTTCTTAAGTAAGTCACTACGCACGTCTCGACCTTTTGGCAATTGGCAACATTTTTTCAAAGGAAAGGGAATAGGGACACTATTTTTAGTCAGCGTTATCATTTCTCAAGGCACCTTATTCCCTGTCTTACAAGAAAATCAAAGTCAGCTTGGCAATTGCCAAAGATGATTTCTCTTGGGAGATCATTTTGATCATGATGATGATTATGGGAGAAGAACATTGTTCACTCAAAAATAATTTTCAAAATGGCTCTTTGAGCGTTCAGCTCAGACAATTGAAATAAGAAAGAAAGGTTCACAGACGTATAGCTTCACATTCTCCTTATAAATCAATCTTTGCTTTTTGAGCGTTCAGTTCAGACAATTGAAATAAGAAAGAAAGGTTCACAGACGTATAGCTTCACATTCTCCTTATAAATCAATCTTATTCTTACTTATATTCATTCTTGCATTTGCTAAATCTAATCATAATCTCTGGGATTCAGAATTCGCAATAAATCATCGGCTCGATATACTCTGGCCGCATGATTGATTGAAAGGAATCTAACCAGAATTAGCAAGAAGGAAATTATACATTATTAACTTTTTAACTTACGAGATTTCTTTTTTTTTTCGAATTCAAATCAAATTATCCCTTTCCATTTAATTCATTGTTCTCGTTCCATTATTGGTCCGTTATTGTTGCGCATAAAAATAAGGAATGTTATTATATTATTGGCTATAATAGAAGTAAACGAAGAACTTGGTTAAGTACAAACTTCTAAAAACGTCAGAGGTAATTCCTTCTTCTTCTTCTACTTTTGTACAAAAATCTTTTCCACTTGTTGGCATTTAAAAATATCTCAATTCCCTCAGCCACAAACACGCATATTATCAGCAGCAGCATCAACGAGAAATACGTGCTTCTCTTGCTTTGCATTGTGGAATGGAAAATTTTTAAAAATCCAACTTCATTTCTCATTCGTCCGTTCAAAACCAAATCATCCGTTCACTAATATTTTCAGAGATGAGCAGATCAAGAGAAGACAAGAGAAAAATATTCACTCTTTTTTTACACAAGAACTAATACGAAACGATGTAACAGTAACGAGTTTAGTAATCAAAACCCAAGCGCTTTTAATTTATCCTGTGGGTCGGGTCACACCAAACAGGCAGGAAGAGTTCACGAAGGTCAACGAAGAAGAAAAACTTTTTTTTATGACACTTCAATAATTTCGTCGATCATGATGATGATGCTGATTGATGATTAGAGAAAAGCGTTCTTCTTTTATGATACGTTACGTAGTTGATGATCTGTGACCGACTGCACTGTTTACTATAAACCCACTTGACTTGACTTAACATTTCAATTCCGCCAAAGCAGTGAAATTGTATGAGGAGAAGATGATGAAATGAAGCACAAATGGCCAGAAAAAATTCCATTTGAACATTAGTCTCGTGTCATCATCATTCCATTCCACCGTTACGTGACAATTATGTAAGAGTAAAAGGAATATTTTCTGCTCCTTATAGACAAAAAATTATTATGTATGTTGTATGTGTACGCTGTCAACACACCATCACCAATACCAAAACCCCAATCCACCGTTCACCGTCCGGTCATCGTCTTCAACCTCAACCTCGTCTCACACAGTTCCACATTTTTTTAAAAGAGAATCAAAATCACACGCAACGTTTTTAATCAAATGTTTACGCTTTCTAGTAAAAGTTTAAACAACTTGAAAGAGCCCTTGTGTACGCCAATCCACCGTCCGGTCGTCGTCTTCAACCTCAATCTCGTCTCACATAGTTCCACATTTTTTTTAAAGAGAATCAAAATCACACGCAACGTTTTTAATCAAATGTTTACGCTTTCTAGTAAAAGTTTAAACAACTTGAAAGAGTCCTTGTGATTATGAAACGAAGGTAAAGTGGCTAGACTCATTCCAGCACTGCTGCTGCACTCGTTTTGTGAATATCTTCTTGAACAGAGAACTGCATAGTGGGTGCTCATACTTATGCATCACATAAAAACTTGACTTCCTTCTTGGACTAAATCTCTGTGTGATTTTCAGAAAAGTATTATTCATCACCTAAAAAAACGGCGATGATGATGCATCCTTCATTATATATTGCATCAAGAGGTAAATTAGCTTAACAAAAAAAAGCAAAACAAGACAAGACACGCAATGTTCGCAGCATTAAATGAAAAAAAAATCACGTATTTTTATTAGCTTCAATTTCCATAACGGATAGAGATTATTGAGAGGAGTAAAGGTGAGATGAGCTGATAATAACGAATAATATGATGATATATTGATATAAATATTTGCTATCCACTGTATCCACCCTCCTAACTGAGAGAATCCCATTAGTTTAAACAATTTTTTTTTATTTTTTGCTTTTGGTCATATGTATTCAATTCCATATTCCACATGCGAGAATTTAACAATGAAATGAAAATGAGAATTCCCCAGCCAGCCTCCACCAACACAACACAAAACTGTAATGTTTACTGGCTAATAATAATAGTGAGATGTTTGCTAGAGTGAATTGGATGATGATAATCTTGTCTTGTGGGCTTTGCTGACAAAGAACTTGTCGAGATGACTCATATTTTCAAGTGAAGCAACAACTCAACGGAATAAAAGCGAAGTGCGGTGCAACAGCAGCCAGAAGCTTCGGCAAACAGCGCACACTGCATTGCTGCGTTTTATGTGGAAAGTCATTCAATCAGAGTAGCGTTTTCGTTTGGGTGACGCATTTTTTCGCTGTGCTGTTCCTTGCTGTTAGCTTCACTTGATGTGTGCGGTTACGCAGAAGGATAGAGTTCGAGTGTTTTATTGTTATCAATGCAAATGCTCCAAACGCATTTAGCCGTTGATGATGACCATGGGTATTTACCAGATGATTCATCTTAATCGTTCATTATGAGCAGAAAAGTAGGTTATTTATTTATAATTAAAAGTGTGTGCTTTGTGTAATTTCATCAATTACGAAAGAAGAATGCATATATGATGCGCTTATCAGAAAAAAACAAGAAGACTCTGATTTGATTTGACTAACGTCATCATCTCATCATCGCCTTCACAATCACAAAAGATACAACCTCAACCACGTACAACAACCCAAAAAAAGGCCTAATTTTAAGTTTGAAAAAAAAACTTAAATTTTGAGAAATCATTCTTTTGGGTATCATTCCCACTGTCCCGTAAAAATACAAATGAAACGGACCCAGTATTTACAACCAATCATGATGATGATGATGATCATCATTCTAAGGTTTTGGCAGACCGAATGTAATTACATGCTAGAAAGATTGAAGCATGATCATTTTACGATTGAAGAGATAAAATTATTTGATGAATTGGATATTGAAAAATCAGAGCTAGCAGACTTTATGACGCAAAGAGAGCAAAATAGATTGGAAGAAGAGAGAAAAAAACAGCACACCTGTGTAGTTTTCTATCTCTTTGATTCCAATGACATTTGCCAAGAATATTTTGCGTCTCAGATTTGGGCTTTGCCATCTCATCCTCATCATCATCATCATCAATGATCATGATCATCAACATGAGTGTCGACGGATGGATGGCGATGGACTGACGGACGAACTGGCCAACCAATCTGACTGGTTATCTTTTAACTTATGTGTTATGTTATAATATCATCGAACACATTAACATAGAAATTGCCGCATGCATGTCAATACGATCAGAAGGAAAATCCTTTTCCAATACAATTTTTTTACAGGTGTATTGTATAATAAATGCGCAGTGGACAAAAAAAAAACAATTGCAGATCTCCTCCTAAATCGATATGAAATCGACTATGCCCTGATAGTGTTTAGTATTTGGACATTGTATTTTGAAAGACAAGTCCATAGTCCATATTATATTATTATTATTATCCATTATATCCATCCTTTTCAAGAAATAATTCAACAGACATTAGAAAAAGTAAAGGAGACTGTGCTGAAGTAGTAGTAATTGAACTCATCATGATTATCTCTAGGATTACCCAGAAGAATGGAATATTTATTTTTTTACTCTTATTTTTTTCATTAATCTTCTTTAGTTGGACTTCGAGCCGTTCCCACTTCTGAGAAATGCTAGCAGAACGAAAACAAAAAAATGTGAACATCTCTAATAATAATGATGTTGGATGAAGAAAGTGCTCGTGTATGAATGCCGTTGCGTCATCAGCATTAGCCCAAGTAAGTAGCAGTAGAAGTAGCGTATCATCTCGCCCTCGGATCTAGGAATTTATTATATTACAAAAACAATTTTTCCCTCTATTCTCAAGAGAATAAGAAGAATGGGAATTTACACTACACACTTATTATTTACAGTTTATATAATAGTCCTGTTATGCTTCTCCTCGCTCCACTTTTTCCCCTCCACAAGAAGGGAAGAGGATTTGCCATTATTGTGAAGATGAGCGTGATATTATTAAGACATACCAAAGAAGCAAAAAAATTGTTCGTTTTAATTATTGAGGAATTTTAAAAAAGAGATAATTTATAATAAAGTCTCCCTCCTTTAAGGCATTAAAGAACAAATTCAAATTCTCTTTTAATTTTTTGATCATTCAAAAATTCCAAATGGAATGGATGGAGCTGGCAGCTGCAAACTGGTGGTTTCATAACTAATTAAAATCCTATTTGTGATCCAATTGGTGGTGGTAGTGGTACTGCAGCTTCGATTCAAAGATAATAACTCTTTTGCCATTATTAAAGTAGGTATCTACACTTACTTTTAGAACTGATGAGAAAAAATGAATGGGAGCAAAAGAGAATATTATACATTGCATGAATGGGATAGACAGACACAAGCAAACTAATCCCATAAATCCTTTGAATCTGACTCGCCTCCTTTTAGTATTTCATGCTCATGCGTCTAGAATATTTAATGGTAATTGCATCTTCCAATCGAGAAAAAATGATCTTTATCAATAGCACGAATTGTAATGGCAATCATTACGTGTAGAAGATAACTCGGAAACACGATAAGCTCCTACTTTCTTAGCATATCAAAATTTATGGGCATTCATACCGTGTTGTAATTTATTTATATCCTTGAGTCAAAGTCAAGTTGAACTCGTTCCGAACCGAGTGAATCTTTAGAATTGATTCTAATCCAAAAAATGAAAACGGAAAATGAATGAATGAATGAGTTTGGAATTTTAAGATCAATGAACACATAAAGATAGATTTAAATTAATCAAATTAGCCAAATTTAATTTATTATGTAATATTTTAGGGCCGAGTCTGGCTGATTTGAAGAAGACGCTCAAACTCGCTGTCTCGCGTCATAGTGTTTTCCAATTCCTTAAAATAAGCAACTTTTGGTTCATCGCTCCAGAGGAAACAATTTGAACTCACAATGGACAATGGGAGGAATGAATGAAAACAACGCATTATAATAATTATCATTATCTTTCAAAGTAATATATTGTGCATAAACATGTCGATCTGCCTATACGAAACGAACTAAGAAAAAAATCTGAATAAGAAAGTTTATTCCTTCTTTTTTTTCCTATAAAAAGAAGCAGCTTGTTTAGGATCACTATGGGTTGGTCAATTGATTTCAACGCTCTGAATGCTGGGAAATCCCACTCTTTGCCAAACCCATCATCAACATAACATCAACAAAGGAGATAGATAGATATAAATATGAGCATACTCTTCTATTGCACTTTGCGGGGATGAATGAGACTTTCAAGTTGGCGGTGGTGTTCACTCACGATGATGACGTTATGCTTCCTTACACTTTCAAGAACCGGATGCTCCCATAGACAGTGAATAAAGGCAAGAAAGAGCACAAGAAGAAAAAAAATAACGTTCAGAGAAAAGCACAATATTCTCATGACACGACCGACCGGCAAGATTACGTTTTATGATGATGAGGATGACGATGATGATGATTCCCATTGAAGTGGCAATTGACATGCTGCTGGGACGAGTTCTCTCATGCGCTCGCTCACTCATCGTTAATAAACATTCCTAATAGAGTTTTTGCTCCTCATCAACGTGACATTAATAAGAAAAAGTTTCAGGGAAAAAGAGCCCCGTGGCCATAAAAAAAGAGCTTCAGTAATAGGAGTCATAATTCTAGTATTATTTTCCAATTGTACCTGTTCTTGTAATAAAAATGGCCAAGTGAAAAGGGCAGATACGCACGCATACGAAAGGCTTTTGCTATAATTGTTACTTTTATGGAAATTAAGTGGCCCAGCTAATTGTCACATTTTTCTCCTGATTGCAAGTTTGCAGCGAACGAGGCAAAATAGATAGGCATATCTTTTTTAAATTCATAAGGCGACTAAGAGGATAAGAAAGATTTGTGCGTGTCATGCATACACTCATTTTTTCTTTTTCTGAAACGTGTATTACATATGCCATTATCTTTTGGTCGACAAATGCCAAATAAATTACGACCAAGCTAGAAGCTAATATTTTTTTTTGCTCTTAGATCCGAGTGTATTCATCACAAAAAATGAATCTTACATCCGTGATTTTTTTTTGTCAAACGAGTATACAATGAGAAGAGTCACAATTACTTATCTCATATACTATTTTTTACAATGCATGTGTTATGTACATAGTCAATTGTTAGTTTGCCCTCGGTCACTTTATTTTTTATTTCGTATTTTAACCATCTTCTTTTTCTTTCGATTTCCAACAGCGCAATCTAAACTTCAATAAGCTTTTTTATGTCTTGCCATATTCCTTTTTTTCTGGCTCTGGGTTTCAAAAAATTTTAATCTCTAAATAATGGACTCCGCATGGTGTTATTAGTACAATTATTATGGCATATTTCACCATTTATTACAACATAAAAACAAAAGAATATTACATTGCGTGGAACTCAAAAAAGTGTCATGCAATCCCTCAACCATTTTATTTTATTATGAGGGGATATGAACATTATCATTACTGTTATTGCTACAACAGATTATCCTCCCATTTCTTCCACCGTTCCATGCACGTAACACGCGTATTTTTTTCTTGAATACTTCAAATATCGAAGACGTTATCAAGGAAAAAAAATATATATCTCGTTCGTCCCCTCAAATGGCTCATTTAATTCAGTTTGCACGGTTAATGTGTTTTTCCACTCTGTGCATATAATTGCTCATAAACTGAGCAAGATGGGGAAGAGAAAGAGCGGAACGAAAAATCCTGAGTGTTCAGGACTATGACCGGGTGAAATTATCACTTTAAGAACCGAGGCGATTTTAAGTATATATACGTAAGCAAACATATTCACGTCATAGTTTCCATTCGTTATNTATCTCGTTCGTCCCCTCAAATGGCTCATTTAATTCAGTTTGCACGGTTAATGTGTTTTTCCACTCTGTGCATATAATTGCTCATAAACTGAGCAAGATGGGGAAGAGAAAGAGCGGAACGAAAAATCCTGAGTGTTCAGGACTATGACCGGGTGAAATTATCACTTTAAGAACCGAGGCGATTTTAAGTATATATACGTAAGCAAACATATTCACGTCATAGTTTCCATTCGTTATTTTGCGTAGCGAACATTGATTCCTTAAATTAGAAACCCTTCGATAGCTGCAGCTCTCGATACAAAGACATTGATTTAATATTTTCCTAAAATAGTTCACACATTATCTGTGTTGACGCCATCATAAATTCAGATAAGTTTGCTGAGTACGCAAAACATTTAATGTCTGGCTCCGACTAGGCAAAGTTGTAATTAGAAAGAGATCGATTGTTTCAAGCGATGATTCGTCAATTTTTCTTTAAAAAAAGAAACTACAAATGACTGTTTTGGTTTTGACACCGATTCGTATTCTCTCACAGAGTTAAAACAACTCTAAAAGTAATCATAAAGCCCACTTACGTTATTGTTATTACCTATGTACTTATTATTTACAATCCTTTATAAATGCCTGATTGGATTTCGTTTTCATGATTTGTTGGTTCATGCTACTAAATACGTGATTTGTTCAACGAGGCATGAACAGATTAAAACTGATTTGGGAGGAAAATCATTTTTGTCTTTTTAACATATCTCTGTCAAGTCTTATCCTTTTTTCAAATCGTCATTAGTCACTGACTCACTACAAAAAAAAACTTATGATCATTAAATGCTATCAGACAACTTAAAATTGCCAAATCTTCACTCCACTTCTAATCCTCACGAATTGCCCGTTAAACACAATGTCAAATCAAAACTGAGAAAAAATGAGGTCAAGCCTAATACATTGCACAAAAAATTATCTAATCCGCTTATTCAGCAAGTGTTTGATTGAAATTGAGATAAAATGAAAATGAAAGAGTGTCGACAAATAACTAGGGTCAACTTGATTTCATTGGTGTCAATTAACAATGGAATTTAAGTGATGTAAGGGGATAATTTAAAATTATCAGGGGATTTCTTAAACATACTTCAATTCTCTAAATTTACGAAGGGAGAAAGGTAATTTTCTTTGATTCTACTTTAATTGCACCAGACAATTTAGCAAAAAAAGGAATAAAAAACTGAATGCAATTTCAATTGAAATTCACGCAGTGATAGGAAAAGCAATCAAAATGAAGCAGAAGAATGAACTTACTAAAAGCAATGTGCGGTCAAAAAGAATTATGGTTCATGAGAAAATACTAAACGACAATAAAACCACAGGTTGAAGCGTATACCTTGATGGAAATGCAATTATTTTTGTTTAAAACACCATCCCTTGTAGGCACTCCAATGACATACATTCACATTCACTACATCCAATCCACCAAAGTGAATAAATCTCGCAAAAAAGAGAAAGATGCAAAAATTACGATTCCTTGTGAAACTGGGAAGAATCTAAAGTGAAAGAGAAGCATATAAAAAGACGAGAGAGCCATTAAAAGAGAACGATAGTGGCTTGTGTAGTATTTGGCCAGAGAAGTTTGAATGTGTGTGGCCTGGCATGGCCATATTAGATCCACGACCAAAAGAAGAAGATGCATTGATACTTTAATGGAATACAGCGGGTATTCATCTATCAATTCATATTGTAGGTAAGACATTATTGCATTTTTCCTACATCTCCATCCACTAATATTCCCACACATCTTCTTTTTTTTTAAATTTACGAGTAATTCGCACAAAATCTAGTGGGATATCTACATCTACAGCATGGCAATAGGGAATTCTCCCGTTTCGACTTTTTTAAGCCACCACAACGCTTACTCACTTGCCCTAGCCCGTTCACCTACTTACCCCGCATCGAAAATGCAATAATTTTTAGCTGATTTACGCTTTTTACAATTTAGAATGCAATAAGGGTGATACGATATTAACGGATCTGGACAGCCGTACATACAGAGATAATACTGCTTTTTTCTCATTGCGCCACGCTATTCTGCCTGGCTTTTTGATTTTTACAAGTATGGTGCACTAACAAGTGGACACCATAATAAAATGCATCCTGAGGGCAATAATTTTACGACACAGAGCCATAAAATGAACATGCATATAAATCTGCCACGAATTTTCCATGCCCGACCAGAAAAAAAAATACGGGATTGTTCAGTATTGCAGACCAACGAAGTAATTACAATTCTTGTTTAAAAATTCCTTTCGACTTTCACAAACGTACACTAATGCAGTAACAATGTTAAGAAAATTTATATTTATATCATAGAGAAAGTAAATCCATTTCGATAAAAGCATTTCCAATAATTCTATAAAGTGAAGCAGAAGAAAAATGTCATTGTCACTTTATCGACTGGAGGAAGAAAGAGGAAAGGAATTGAATTGGACAAAAACTAAAAGCGCGTCAGGGAAATACACGTAACATCACATCACTTTAATTCGACCAGACGTTGTGTGTGAAGTCGAAGTTGTATATATGATCATGATCACATTGCCGTGTGTGACGCGAATGGAAAAACAAAATAACGTCGCAAAAAAGTGCCATGTAGGTAGTCATTTCAAAACGCCAGGCCAGACAAAATCCAGTTTTATCCTCGTCATTATTACCACAATCACAATGATGATGATCATGGAATTGAAAATGGCGGCAGAGCGGCTTATTTGTTTCATTGTTGCGGTTTGGATCATCATCAAGGTGGACAAAAAAAAAATACGACGACGGTGGTAGGTGAAGACAAACGTAAACCAAGCAAAAAAAATATGGTCAATCAAGAAGTACAATATAGAAGTTTAGTAGTATGTATATCGTATAGAATACTGAATCTCATCGCACGTCGTCGTGAACGAAATGAACGAATGTAAGAACACAGCACAACCTTGACAATCATTATCAATCTTATTTTTTTTGCAAAGATTTCTGAAAAATAATAAGATAAAGAAGCCAAGTAAATGAGTTTGTGAGAACAGGATGAAAATTCTGAGAAGTTGCTTCAAGGGAGTATATAGAAGATAATGATGATATGCTAGTTCAAGTTAACACGGTGTAATTTTTTTCGTATTATGCACAAGTACCTATTTGTAACTACTACTTAACTATTGCCACCACTTCTGCCACTTGCATTTTTCTGCAGTAACTTGCATCCACTTCATTTCACAGAGGTGCATCTCCTGTTGCATTCATTACACGGTCGTGGTTGTAGTCGTGGCCAACATCACCACTTCTCCTGTCCTGACGACGATGGCATGACACATAAGCCTATATACTAGAAAAAAGCTTGATACTTCATATAAAGCTTCAAACACTTTAGAATGGAAAAAGTGGGACTGCAATTCCCAAAGTGCAATCATTATTATCATGATTTCAGCAAGTTCAAACAAAAAAGGTATTTGCCAGTGAGTGGATGAAGTGGTATTTGCACGTTCCCAACCGAGTCAAGCCAAGCCAACAATAATCTCTTGTGGAGGGAGAGAGGATAAGCTGACGATGAAAGCATAATATGATCTTTTCCTTTGTAATCATCGTGTCATGCTAAAATACAAAGTTTGAAATGTCTATTTCATTTTCATCTAAATGCATCACACCATCATCACCATCAACCATCACCATTCAACTCTCGAGGCACCAGAGTAAAAACAAGTATTGTTACTCTTCTCATGCACCTTCTTCTTCTTTTCATTGCCGTCATCATCGGATTCAAATGCTATTATTGTTATTATCAAAGCATAAAAGTAATAATAATATTGCTGCTGGTAAAGTAAGAAATGCAACTCTGGGCTGTGCTGCGGTGCAAGGAAAGAATGCAAGTGTGGTGGATTGTGTGGAATGCATTTCATAGTGGCTGAGAACAAGAAAAAGTCGACTTTATAAAAGAAGATAAAATCACATTTTTTCATACAAAACTGCAATCTCAAAACTCTCTAACTAACTACTTGCATTGAATTGGCAAAAAAAAAGGAGAATTTTATTGCTGTCAGGTAAGACAAAAAAATGAATGTCAGAAGAAGGAGAATACGAAGCATATAAAATATGGTAAGATTTTAGTTGTAAAGGGGAAATCCTCATTTACCACACATCCCAAACTAAATCTCTTCTCTCTCTCCAACCGAGAGCAAATGGAAACTAAAAACTGCAGTTACTATAATAAAAAAGGCAAGTAGGCAGTTAGCATAATAATCTTGCACAGTCAAGTGTGGCGTTTTCGTTCGTTTTCCAATCTCTTCTTTAAAGCTTGTTCTTCGTCTCAAACGAGAATAATCAAGAAGTGCATTTTACTAGCCGGATGAAAAATGCATTGCTACGATGGGATGCGATGCACTTTTACAAGTTAGGTAATTTCATCATGATCATCATCAAAGAAGTATAGTATAACTACATACTTTACAATACCAACTGCCAACTACCAACCACGACCATAATCCTCATCATCATCACCGTTGAGATGAACATGAAAACATGCAACCAACTTTTTACAACGATCAGAGGTTTATTGCACTTGATAACCTCCACCTCCTCCTTTTTCTCTGACATTCAATACCTACTTGCACTTTTTTTATTGTTCTTGCAAAAATGAGATGAAGAGAGATGATAGCGGATGACTTGACTGCACTCAACTGCATTTTTTGTACAAAATATAATCAATCATCTTATATGAATTTAGAGGAGAGCTACTTTATCATGATTTTGTGTTTAGATTTAAAACAACGAGCGTTTCATTCATTAGAATTATTGATGATTACCGCTATTATCATCATCACAATAATTATCCCGATCGTTAAGAAAACAAAACACGCCACTACCATAATGTCCCTCATTATTACATTGCATCTCAATGGATCTCATCAAGTGGAAAATCTGTTTCAGAGAAAAGTAACAATTTCACAAAAAACGGAAACAATGCAGAGCAATTCAAAACTACACGTAACTTGTTATATTTCTCAAGAGAAAGTTTCATTCATTCCCTAAATAAAATTTGATTGTTGAGACCATTATAAGTTTTAAGTTTTCTTTACGGGAAACAGAACAAGGAGCTTTTTTTTTTAAGTTTCTGAATACCAATGTCAAACGTTAGGCGCGTGTGATTTGTACCCATTCACCTTCACTACAAATTAGATTGATAGATTCGAATCGTCCTACAACACAATGAAATCTATGGCAAGCATGCCACCCGCGTAAAAAATGTGCTACTTGGCTAAAGTACCGTTTCGAAAAGGGTAAGAAAAAAACGGGTATTAGCCAGTCAAACCAAACCACAGCTAACCGCCTGCATTATTATTATTACCATCGTACATACTTTAAAGGATTTTTGCGATTACAAGCTCGTGCGTCATCAGCTTCTCCTCCTCGAATCATCGTCAAGTGTCAAACAAGTTTTTATTATATTACATCTCTCTCTCTCTCGCTCTTCGCCATCAACTCACCACACCACACCACGACATACAGGATGAAGAGAAAATGAATGCGTTTTTCAAAACCAAAAAGTGTTTTTCTTTGCAGTCGATATATACATACTTCCCACATAATCATTCACTAATCGTTTTAAAAATACCAAAGCTGACACCATGAATCGCATGATTGCTGTAAAGAATTTTCTTTAGGCGGGGATTTCCCTCCCGCAACTTTACTTACTCTTCCCTTCTTGACTTACGTGATGCATTCTTGTTTTTTAAAAAACAACAAGTTATAAAAACTACGCATTACTTTTTTATATAAAGTTTGCAACTCACCTGTATGAGAACACAGCTCCACAAATTTCGCAAATAAATCTGGGTTCTTTCTGATGAACTCGCTTATAGTGATTCGTAGCCATTTTCGGGTTTTTAAATTTCTTTTTACACAGATCACAAGGTATTTTAGGGGTCTCAGGCTTTTCAGGATTGTTGCTATTTTTGGCCTTTTTGGAAGTTTTAGCACCGGAAGATCCTGATGCAGCGTCGTCCGCTCCAGTCTCATTATTATTCTTATTGGAGCGCGGTTTTGTTGAAGACTTTGCGTTTGCTGGCATAATCGTAGGAGTCGATGAAACGGAAGATGTTGTGGAGGGTGGAGTAACAATGGAAGTCGTCATTAGTGTAGCCATCGTATTTTTTGAGTCTGGCAAGGTGGTCATGTCAAGAAATTGGAATACGCCTCCTGGATTGCCGCTTCCACTATTGGTGTTGGTACTGTTTGCGTCATTATTAGCAAGACCTCCTCCTCCACTGCCGTTTGAATGTTGAGAAAGGGAAATGAGATGATTTTGTCCCGATGATGAAAACTGAATAAGTTGCTGTTGACCTTGACCCTGGTCGACCCCACCTTGATCTTTACCCTGAATTTGCATAATTGCAGTAGGAATAGTATACTTGATATCACTTCCAGGTGTCACAACAGTTATGTGCTGCATTGCAGACTGATGCTGCTGTTGCTGATTGTCACAAATGACTTGTTGACGTTGCTGAATTTGGTGCATATTATTATGCTCATCAAAGGAAACCATTGTTGTCTGATGGTCTTGATGCAGATGTTGCTGTTGTTGCAGATTATCATTACTGTTCGAATACATCGCACTTTCATGTGGTAATATGAAAGTATCAAAATGCTGAAGCGATTGATGTTGCTGTTGTGAATGATCTATGGAATCAGTTTCCATCTTAATGGATTGAGGTGGATGACTCTGGGCCATGGTGTCGGAATCTATTTTCGCTTGTTGAGAATGAATCATTGAGTCAGACTCCATTTTTACTTGCTGTGGCATCAGGTGACTTTGCTGTTGATAAAAATGCTGTTGCTGATGGTCGTGATGCATGTTCGCAGCTTGAGTTTCTGCCGAAGGTGGTGGAGGTGACTGAAGATTCTGTTGTTGCTGAAACTGGTGAACTTGATGATGATGATGATGCTGATTACTTGCGTTTTGCATGATTATCGTCGAAACACCCTGTAAAAATTGACCTGAGCCTTCGACATGACGTTGTTCTTGTTCACCGGTTAAAGCGATAGCACTTGTTTTCCTGTCGTCTTCTGAACCACCAACAGATGAGATGGTACTATTATTCGAATTTGTCGTCGTTGTCGCGGAATCCACGACACTTGTACTGGTAACAACCACAGAGCCGTTAGAAGTGTTTTTTCTATTATTATTGCTACTACTAAGATTAGCGTTAAAATTCTGAATGTTATTGTGATTATGAACTGTTGAGCTGCCGGAAGAAAGGCCCTGTCTACTACTTAAACATTGAGCACAAAGACGTGGTCCCTCATGAGTCCCTTCAGATGAAGAGGGAAATTGAGTGATTTGGGTGAAAATGTCTCCCAATTTGATTGTCTCAAATTCACCGTTTTGAAATGACGCTCTGCCACAGTGTCCGCAATTGAAAACAGAAGAAGAGGATTCACGATCTGTCTCTCCTTCAATAGCATGTATTTCGCCGTCGTCAAGAAGTAGATTGTTTGAGACACCACTGCTGCTAGAATTTTTGAAGCTGATGCCACTATCCATTCTACGAGGGGACTCGATTGCAGGAGAAGCAATTTCAATCTCCTGGTGTTCCTTATTATTACTACCACTAGTACCACAACTATTGTCTGTATTGCTTGCACAAATTTCGTCGTGAAACTCAGGGCGATAGTCTTTATCAATGGAAGAGTGAAGTCCGTTAAAACTAGTGAGAACGCTGCTGCTACTAATGCTACTGCTTGAAGTTGAGGTCGAAGTTGTGTCTTCTTCGTTACTTCTGCCTCCCCTGGAGATTTTACTGCTACCGTACTCATGATAAAATTTTTCCTCACAGTCATGTTCCAAAATATTCATTTTCACCCTTCCGTGGGTTTCAGACTTTTCCTCCTTTTAAAAGTTTCAAGAAAAAAAGAAAGGCGCTACGTGAATAACCTAATCCAATTTAAATTACTATACAACGGAGGAGACCAAAGACCTCACTCGAAAACTCTCTGAAACACGTATTTGAGACGACAGAAAAAATCGTAGTAAAAAGCTTGTTTGGTCACCACCATTTACTATCAATCTTAAAGAATCTCATTTCAGATTTCAGACTCAGGGACCATTCATTTCTTCATTTTTACCATTTGCAAAAAAATTTTTACAGACAGAATCAGACATGCTGGCACAAGCTGTCAGACATGAAAAAAAATAGCAATACTAATCGCTGCTGACGACACAGCAACTTTTTTTTTCGTAAGTATGGAATTCTTTTAATGGATCAAGAAGCTACTTTACTCGAGTATTTTTTTCAAGATGTTTTATCAAGAGAGACTCAAGAGAATGAAAAGAAATATTTCTTTTAAAAACAGCTTAAAATGACGTACGCAGCATTAGCTTATCTTTCTCTGATTTGTAAAATGAAGAAATGCGGAGAAATTGTTCACTTTCATTCAAAAATTATTAAGCTATCAAAATAAATGAATAAATATACTTTGCATAA
>JAHZMX010001519.1:0-46173 GCA_027743895.1 Seira musarum | reverse complement strand
TAGCAATACTAATCGCTGCTGACGACACAGCAACTTTTTTTTTCGTAAGTATGGAATTCTTTTAATGGATCAAGAAGCTACTTTACTCGAGTATTTTTTTCAAGATCTTTTATCAAGAGAGACTCAAGAGAATGAAAAGAAATATTTCTTTTAAAAACAGCTTAAAATGACGTAGGCAGCATTATGCTTATCTTTCTCTGATTTGTAAAATGAAGAAATGCGGAGAAATTGTTCACTTTCATTCAAAAATTATTAAGCTATCAAAATAAATGAATAAATATACTTTGCATAATAATCTCTTTAAAGAACTTGCCGGGTTTTTACTTATCAAAGAAAAAACAAAGTCATAATAATAACGACAAAAATAAAACGTCTCCAAAGTTTAATTACCCCGGACCTGATTCCTACAGTGAAGAGAAACATTGTTTTCGCAATTGAATATTAAGTCAGGTGTACCCAACTAACACCACAAAGACTAAAACTCATGGTGGGTGACCAGCTAATGAAGACTATACTCGATACTCTTATCACTAATTAAGATAAAATTAATTATGTACTTACATTTGTCTTTATTTTCAATCCGATGCTCTCCAAAAATTCACTGTTGAATTTTCTATTCTTTATCTTCCTTGATAATCTCACAGTTTTCGAAAAGTAATTTCAATTTTTTCGAAGTATAGGAAAAGTGTTTTGTCTCACCGATCAACGACGAGCTTTTCTTGAGCTTTTGCTCTTTGCTTAAAAAACAAATCAAACAGCAACGAAAACAAATGATCACTTTATTGCTTTGCTTTTGAAGGAAAATCAAAAAACTTTCCGAACGTAAAAAGTTGGCGTCGCTTTGCTTCTTTACACAAAAGGTAGGAAATGGGAAACCTCGTAATGCTTATCGAACGCGCGTCCTCTCTCCTTTCCGTTATTAACATAAATAAGATAACTCTCGGTTTTTTGAGTTTTGACTTACACGCAAGCGCACGGAAGCGTGTCTCCAACTTTTAATTTTGTCCAGTCAAGTCCACCCGCACCGATAAAATATATCACGCACAATCGACAATGCATTAAGTATATAACTTATCCGCCTTCAAAATGAATTAAATGAAATGAAATGACCGCATTTAGCTAAAGCTTTGCTTTGATTCCAGCTACACACACGTACATACACAAGATAAGATGATGCACAATGCACTACTATAGCTGGCCAGGTACAAAGGAAAAATGAGAGAGAGTTTAAGCGATCAAACCAATATGGGTGAATATGATGATGATGCATAAACTAATTCTTCGTTTAAGAAAATTTGATTTTTCTTCTTCTCCCTCCTCATTTGAATAAAGAAGGTAGAGAAAAAAACAGCAAAACACAACAAAACTTTTTTTTTCTTCAAGAAAATGTATATAGCCTTGACTTTATGTCTTCGTTTTGGTGAGTAGTTCTCAGTCTCCGTTTTTTTTTTGTCTTTTGTTCTGTTCTGAAAAAAGAAGAAGAAGACCACGATACTCTGACGATACGATACGATTGAATTTTGACGATTCGTCGTGAGTCGTATCCTATCTCTCCTGCTTCTTTTCTACTACTGTCCTTTGACTGATGATGATAAGTTGTTCATATGAGTGATGATGATGAGGAGAAGAGATGTTCTGTTGATGATGATGATCTTCTTCTTCTTTAAGGTTCGTCTTTTCGAGTTTGCACTGCATTTTTATTACTGACTTGGTCCAGCATTACGATTACAGCCCGGTCAAACTCTCATATTCACATTATTATTATCGAGGGAATTTCACGAAACAAATGTTTATGGATGAGGAACACTGTCGATTTTTTGGGGACGACCTTTTTCCAAGTGCCAAGCATTTTTATTATCTTATTTTTTTCCTAAACTCTCCTCCACTTCCTTTTCTTTAGAATTTTTTGAAGCAAAGTTCACGTCGTCGTCAGCCATCCAGCTTATATTTTTGCTGGAGAGAGAGAGAGAGAGAGGGAGAATATGCATACAACAAACATTTATTCAAATCGAATGCTTTGGCCCTTCTTTATAATGTTATGCATATTCATTGTCTTGCAAATGCTCCACATTTTCTTTTTTCTTCATTTTTGTTTCACAACATCTTTCTTTATTATTACAATGAACGAACGAACCGTGGAAGAACAGAATATTTTGTTCACTTGTCCCTTTTTTATTATTCTTTTCTTCTTCGTCTTCTCTGGAAAACCTATTTATTTATCTCTATTTCTATTGTAGAGTAATAGTATAGGTTCACATAAGTATTTACTACTGCTATCATTAATATTCATATAATATTATTTATTATTCACAAACAAAAAAAACTGTTCAGTTCATAAGGCCACGACGAAAAAACAATGATGATGTTGATGGAGATGAAGCTGGAGTATGTAGGCTCTTAACTTATTTACAATTTTTTTTACAAAAACGAATCACAAAAACAACATAACACAAACTTCAGTAAATATAGTAATGTTCTCGTAATTTTATTTTTGTAATAGAAGACGCAAGACTATTTTTTACGAAGAAAAAATCTCTCTTCGTGGGATAGAGAGAGAGAGAGTCAGTGGATGGAGCCCTATCCACACTATGTCCATGCATGGAATAATCTTACAGAGAGTCCACCAGCCAAGCCAGCAGCATCACATCACACACATATACAGAGAGAAGAGAAAGAAAACACATGAAACGAGACGAAACCAGTCACAACAGCACCACCACCACCAACATCAGAGCAGTTAAGTTTTGTAGTATTACGTTTTTCTTCCCTTTTTTAAAGATATATATCCTCTTTACAAGAAGCAAAAGAATCCTAGAATAAAATGCGATGTGGCTTGGCTTTGGCTCTTATGATATGTTCGCACAAAATCTATAGGAAAACACGCTTTTGCCCTAGTTGCATGAGATAGAGAGAGAGCGTGTTTTTTACTCTTCGAGTTCGAATTGAATTCTTCTAGCTTCACTATTTACTACAATTTTTTTTGTTGACGATGATCACCATCATCATCATCATCATCATGAACAACATCATTCTCATCACATCACTATATCATGTTCGATGACGATGATGACGCAGAAAAATAAGCAAAAAAAATTATGGATATTTTTTCCTATGTGCGTTCGGTTTTATATCGCAAATAATACCACTTTTTTTATCAAAAGATGAGCATAAAATCCTTTCATTTGTATTGTTTCTACAGCATGAAGACTATGGCAGAAGCATGGACATACACTTTGTTATTCCTGGTATTTCATTTTTTGTCTTCATGTGCCATCGTTGTTTAATATATTTTTCTTGCCCAGTTTCCGTCTCCTCTGGATTCCATTGAAAAATTACATGTTCATTTATTTGTACGTATGCTACATGGATAGACTGGACTACTATATTTTTGCTTGATAGTGTGATAGTGATGTTGACGTTCACACGAATTCTGCCGCTTACATAATCCCACCTTGATTTTTCATTCTTCATACAACAAAAATGAGCGTACATATATTCATGCATGTTAGACACAATAGCGCTGCTGATTGCTATAATGCTAATGCTACTACATAGATCTCTTCTTTACACCCATCCATTGCTGGAATCCGTATCCTTGAAAATCCTATTTTTTCTTTGTAAAAGCCAAAGAACTTTGACAGTGATGCCTATTTCCTTGCATCCCTATTTTCTATCTTGTACATGGAACCATGTTGGTACTTGATTGGCTTGGATTTGGATGGCAGAAAAAGATTGCAGATTTTTTTTCTTCTTTTCTGAGATTCACAGGTTTTACTTTGGGTTTAATACTTTGATGCATCGAACTTGGAGTATCAAGCCTACAAATCCAGCCATAATTTTTCTTTCTGAAAGGAGAATATATATACGAGCAAAATCTAGAGGCGTCAGATATTAGCCTAAGCATGAGAATCTAATCGCATATTGTCTTCTTTATAACATCCAGCCATAATTTTTCTTTCTGAAAGGAGAATATATATACGAGCAAAATCTAGAGGCGTCAGATATTAGCCTAAGCATGAGAATCTAATCGCATATTGTCTTCTTTAAAACATTTTTTCGGACATACGAATTACAATGTGATTTTGGTTCAGAGGATGACCATCCGGAAAAAACAGAGAAAGGAAGGAAGTACGACAGAATAAGAACAGAACAATTCTTTACAATGGAAATTTGCACATACTGCATTGAACTCGACCATTTATACCTTTAGTTTCTTGTTCTGTTTCGTATGTCCTGCTAGCTGGAAAATGAGTTGATCTTCGTCATGCACGAAAAAGATGCATACCTAATGCGTATTTTTCCTCGTGGAAAAATGTGTGGTGAAAATAGAACATTTCTTTGAAACGTACGCAGTAGTACACACATGTGCACCGCGCCACCACCACACTACTACCACGTTTACCCCCACCATCATAGTATGCATGCCCCAAAGAGAAAAGAGATATGGATAACTTTTTGAAAAGCACTATGGACTCTTGATCCGACTTTACTATTGTATCTCAAGGCTCAAGTCAAACAAAGGCTGCAATGCAATGACCAATGTTTTTTTCCTTCAGCAAATGCGACCAGCAGGAGTCAGTTTCACTTGAATGGAGGCAAGAAAAAAAGGGATATGGAAATGCTGAGTGGAGCGAGGGGTTTTATAAAACGCATGCTTTCTCAAACGATGATGATGACGGTAAAAAAATACTACAACGCTAATTATATTCTGTAGTTTCCTACAACTTTGTCTATGTTGAACAAATGAACAAGAGCGGTTGTGATGATGGGGCTATACGCACAAAAAAAGTTTCAGACTCACTGGTAGAGTGGGACCATGAAAATCATTCAAGACTTTAGCATTGATTCGTGTGGAGGTAAAGATCATAGCTTAAGTAGAGTCAGAGTCTATAGTCAGCTACAACCGTGTTCTTGAGTCTTGAAAATTTACTTATTTGTGGCAGAGATGCTGTGAGAACATGAGCTTTCTCATAATATAACTAGTCTGTGCAATTTTTTTTCGCAATGGATGGATCGCAGACACAAGAGTAGAAGGAAGCTTAAAAGTTAACCTCAGGAGATATTTATGTTACGCTTTTCGATCACAAGCTTAGAAAAAATTATGAATGTAGCTTTGAAGAGCTTATCAGAGAATCATAATAAATGGAAATGATCTGGATGCCTGGGGAAGATGAAATGGTGTCTGCGGATGCCAAAAAAAAATCAAAACGCTCGATGAGAAAAATTCTGTAAAGCTGAATGAAAGAAATGAATTTGTCAACAAGGCTTGGTTGCAATTAATCAGCGAAGCGAGTCATTTTTTCTCTACCCACTTCAACTGGAATTTCCTTTAAACTTAAACAAGCGTGAGATTAGGCTTATCAAATCAAGTTTACGTCAAGACAAGGCTCTACATTTCTGTATTTCATTTTTATTTCAACGACAAGTCCATGCTAAAAATGAGCCCACTTTGGATTCTAGGAATGCCACCCTAGTAAAGCCAAAGCCTGTTTTCACGGGAAGTATCAAGAATCATCATCACCATCATCATCGGTCACATATCGTTTTTTTTTGGAGCCGTGTCTTGTAAAAGTAATTTCATATTATCTACGTCATCCTGTATAAGCCAAGCCAAAAGGTATACTATGTGTCGTGCAGTGAGCTTCGCACGACATGATTCATGATACGAGCTTTTTTTCTCTCCCTTTTCAAACGAAACAGGATAATTATTCAATTTCATCGTGCATCTATAAAGACTCTTAAGCCATCATTATAATGATGATGAGTAGTGGTGTAACAAAATTCCTATTTTTCAACTTTTTTTCGGTTTGATAGTCATCATCACGATTAAGAGTTCGTCAACTTTTTCCTAGGCTGGGATGGTTGACAAGGGCCCACAACACAACCTCTGATTTTTGAGACACACTTACCTCGAGACATATCTGATAAACATACTTATGTGGCCAATTTCTATTATTATTATTATTATTTTTGCAGTCGTTGTAGTTTATAAAGACATTTTAAACGGCTAGAAATTCTCCACACGTTTTATGATATCTTGTATGCACATTTCATGGGCAGAAATCATAAAGCATCATTTCATTATCATTCTTTTCTCGCTCATCTCATCGTATCATCATCATCATCATCACTATCACTACAATACATTCTAGAGCAACTCTTTTACAAGGTAAAGGTGAGCGGGGGAAGGTATGTAACCTTCATTTCGTACCCTTTCATCTCACACACAGCAGACCCATTTGATGTAGCATGTCTCATTAGATGTAATGTCTGTGTCTGTCTGTGTTCTCAGGATTATTAACCACAATTCTTCACGTTTTTTTCTTCCATTTTACGCGAACCATAACGATTTTAATAATGTATAGGTGGCTAGCTACTACTAATATAATATATTATAGTCGATATATCTTCTTTCAGGAGGGGGAAGTTAATTGCAAATGTAACTAGCCGCTGCTATATATTTTCAATGATGATGATAACAAGTCCCTTTCACACACTCTCCTACACCTATGTCTGCAGTTGAAATTAAAAATTGGCATATAACGCCTATGAATATCATTCGTTTTCGCTACGGTATGATATTCTTTCCTTTGCCTTATCTCGGTTTCATCAGTGTTTTTTTTTTCGATTATAATGTGTATAGCCATTTCCTCTCTGAACTTATGTTTGCAGAACAATTTTTTTTAGTTTTTATTGCCTAAGAATTTTTTTTCCACAGAGGAAAACGCGTAACCTGTTTTAGGCAGCTGAGCCGGTGGTAGGATGATAATAATATTGATGGTGTTGGCGCTAAGAAGCCCTTGCTGACCAGATTACATTGAACTTTGAGCGCACACATGTGTACGTTCACGCACTTTACTACTGATCACCCCGTGTGAAGTGTGCTTATCATCATAGTTCAACTTTTTTAAATGAAGTTTCATTTACATTCATTATTATTTTATTCCAACTCCGAATTGCGTAAGCAATTCAGATTAAGTATACGCAGTCTCATTAGCTTTGAACACTTGAGTGAACTTATTATCACTCAAACCTGGCATTTTTTTGTGTCCAACTAACTAACGCATTCATCAGAGACGCATCGCAAGTATTTCCTTAGAATCATGAACCGAACCATGAGAAAACAAGGAAAAGTGCGGAGGTGAAATTTTAAATTGTCTCACTCGGAAATTGTAAAAAAAAATGTTGCTTTTAAGAGAAACATGACTTGAATAAACAAACATGAGAGTTTTAGTGAAATACTAAAGCAAACATGGAAAAACGCACGGAAATACCAAAACGTATTTACACGTTTTCTCCGTTCTTACCATCTATGATAAAAATTCAACTTCTACTTAATTTTCATACTATTTTTAAGACCCAATGAATTACATAAATGTACATTGATGTCATCATGGGATGTCTTATCATTGTCGTTATGTTATTATTATTCAGTAAGCTTCTGGTACGCTTCCACTGGATTCTCTGGATTATTACTGGTGTGTTCTAGATAACGTTTTTGTTTGTTGTTTACATCAACCTTATGTATTCATTCTACTTTAAAAACCCAGTTTCTCCAATTCTCCAATCTCTTATTTGCTGTGACAAATTAAAAAAATAAAGGCCATAGTTTAAACTTCTTTGTTGATAAAACATTGAAAGGAAGTCAACATAATAATTTGACACTTTTGTCCAACAAAACGTCGCGTCGCGTGGATGATACTTTGCCCTGTAAATTCCATTTCCCCTCCCCAGTTCCGACAAAGTCAATCAAATAAAAATCACGTAAACAAAAAAACAAGAAGAGAACAAAAATGTAGCGTAATATAATCCTTTTCTCGATGTTCATCGCATGATGATAAGAAGGGATTCACAGTTTCTGCTCACAAAACAGGCACGATGTGTTCTGGTGAGGTGAGCAAGCATCATTTGAAAACCTCTTTTTTGGACTTATTGCGTCGTTTATTTTGGTTAATGCATGAAATATTTACGAGATTTTTTTGGTGAATACATTTTTTAAAACCGATCATGTCATGCCATTTCCACTTCTTCTGCTCCCTGGTGTTTGGTAATGAAGCCATGCCATGCCAGACCATTGCCACGCCATGGACAGGTTGTTTGCCCTCATCATCATCATCATCATCAACACGAACGAAATGATGAATAGAAGATACCAATGTATCATATTCTGTCTATTTACTACACAGAAATAGTAAAAGCCAAATCCACTTATCGTGTGGTCTAAAAGAACGAAGACGACCATCATATCATCATCAACAGCACACACATAATCATTCACGGCACATCTTCCTCTCATTCTATTTTTGTATTTAGGAAAGGAAAGATTACGTGAATGAACCACGAATTGCATTTCTTCTGGCATAATGATCATCAGCAGTAACATCACCACCACTATAACCAAAAAAAAATGCATCCTCTCTCTCCCTTGCTACAACTACTACTACTACTGAATAGTTACACCCGCAGAAGTTATTATTGGCTATCGTAAAAAGCTCCGCTAGCTTAAAAAAGCACACTCAAGCTGCAACCATGAATGGGAAGAAGGAGAAAAAAATATGAATGAATGAATGAAAATGGGAAGAAAAAAGGTGGATTGAACCTGTCTGCTTGCTGATAATAACTATTTTGTGCATACCTGTGGAATTTTTTAACTCGTGGGAATCAGCACATATACGTACTTACATGTAAGTACATCATATTGTGACTCGAGGGGAAGAATATTTTTGTATTATTTAAACAATTTTTTTCCATATTTTTACAACAAGAATAATAATAATTTTCTTGGCATCAATCAGACAAAGCAAAAAAATTGCATGAAATGTACTGTACTATGAAGTTGTGTATTTTTACTGTTCATTATTCCCATTTTTTATTCATTTTTAATTTGATTTATATTATCCTACTTGTGGCAAGAAAATGATTCATTTGCGATTGAAAAATGATGAGGTAACAGGAAAAAGGGAAAGAATTATCTATTGTTAATGCAGACGATGCACCCACTTCAAAGCAATTTTGTTTCGGTGGAAAAACTTGAGTGAGTGAGTGAATGAGTGATTTCGATCTAAAAGTCTTTACACTTGATTCTTCTGAATGAATGAATGAATGAACGAATCAAGTCATGTCTGAAGTGAAACAGAGTGTGCAGAGTTAGCTGTAAGCAAGAAAGTTAACAATGAATAAGCAAGAAAAAATAAAAACTATAAAAGAATAAATGATAATTATTCGTTGTAATTGTAAGCATGAGCGAGAGATGAGAAGGGAAACTATAAAAAAATCAGTTTCTCAGTTCTAATTAATGAATGAATCATTTAAAAAAAAGATTTTTTCAGTATTCAGGAAATAAGCTTTTACTCACTCCCATTTGCCCCCGTTGTTCCCAAGAAAAAGATGCTCTCCTCCGCTCACAGAACGGATTTATCTTGACGTTGAAAAAATAGCAGTTGATAATAATAATGCGAGAGGGATAATAATTACAAAGGGGAATTATTAGCGGCAAAATGCAGCAGAGGTGGTGATGTCGGGATAAAAATGCAATGTTGACTTTGATCATCATTCGATCTTTCACTTCTGCTGATGCGAATCTACTCTCAAAGAGGAAGTAGATTTTACGCTTTGCTTCATACTGCTTCACCATATCCAATTAAGTTTATGAGTATTCAAGCTTTAGAAAATAATTAATTCAATTATTTGTACTAAATAGTAGCTTCCCTATATAAAAAACAAACTTTTACAAAATGAGAAATTATAATTATGCCCAACCCACCTCATCTGCCTATTCGATTGGTCCTACTTATCAATTTTTCTTTGATTTGACTTTAGGCAATGATATATTTTTATGCAGTGAGGGAGAGAGGAAAAAATCCAACAAATCCACGTGTGCTATTATGCTTCACTAAACGCAAGAAACAAGTTGTGAAAAAGCGCACAGAGGGAGAAAATGAATGCTCTTTTCAAGCAAGGGGCGAAAGTGTTTTGTACATAATTCCGCTTCGTCATACAGCAATTCACAATACTTAACTGTGGTGGTGTTGGTGGGCAGATAATCCTAAATACAAGTTCAAGTGGAAAAATACAGAGTAAATGAACTGAATATGAATACGCAACGGCATGATCCTCCATAAGCCAGATTAAAGCCCCAACATTTGTAGTTCAAACCAAGTATAAGTCATGTCATGGTGCCTACATGCCAAATCAACCGCGTTACGCATATCACAAAAAAATGAATATTACCGAAGAATCAAACGGGAAGTTGGGGTTGGGATTACATTTTTACTTTTCTGCTTTTCATTACTGATGATTTGGCAGTGGTGGTGATGAAGATGACGGTATACCAAATTTTTTATAGATATATCAGAGGAAGTGTCACAAGTTGGAAGGTGGTCGGTCATTCCTCACTTGCGACCTGAGTCATCATCATTATCATTAAAAATTCTTTCATTCACGTGTATTCATGCATGCTGTCTTATCATCAGCGCCTACTTCTTCTGTAAGTTGGAATTTGCTTCTGCTCATTTCATTTTTGCTATATTCATATCACGGAATTGAATACTTGATTGAGCGGGATTTATATCCCATCCTTTGCAATCTCACCCAGCTCATCATTACATTAATGTAACTTTATATTATTCACTTCTCTCAACTCGGCCCAATCCATCTTCTCTTATCATTATTATTATCGTGCGGATTTATTATGCATGTAAAATGTTGAAATTGATGAAAGTAAATAAACAGCATTGTTTTCGCGACCTTCTTCCTTATCACCAATCACTCTTTCGTAGAGTCTTGAAATTATGATTGAATATACTTAATATACATGTGACATGAGCATTAAAGTTTTTTTGTTTTT
Organism: Seira musarum; assembly: GCA_027743895.1. Lineage (NCBI taxonomy): Eukaryota > Metazoa > Arthropoda > Collembola > Entomobryomorpha > Entomobryidae > Seira > Seira musarum. Next base: position 35,327 of record JAHZMX010001519.1, on the reverse strand, counting down.
GCTTGCCACACACACACACCACATCAAATATTTAATCGAAATAACGCCAGAAGCAAAAAACTACGAAAGGAAGGTCAACAAAATTTGATTCGATGACATTTTTGGAGTAAACATATTTTTCAGAATAAGCGATTTGAAAAAAATGCGTGCTCGATCCTGATGAAATCATAAAAAAGGTAACAGTGTTTAATCTCAATATTCCAGATTAATATGAGATTACTACAGTAGAAAGGTTTATTCAACCAAACCGGTGGAAAAGTTTTTCGCTGAAAAACAACAGATTTACAAATTCCATTTCGTTTACATTACTAATTCGATGACATGGCATGGCAAATGTCAACCATCGTTTTTGACATATTCATCATTGCGTAATCATTTTGAGGAAACGCTTTCCAAAAGCTAGTGTTTTGATCGTCGCGAAACAAACATCAGTGGACGTAGGTATGCAGTGGCAGGCACAGGCATACGTCCTAAATTTTAGCTCACTTCGATTCTTTGCCAAAAAATTATTTACGGACAAATTATTTAATTATTATTTAATCCATGAACTCTGTTACAGATCAAATTCTAAAAGTACCTTAATTTCATACAATCTAGCTGGTCATAACTGGATTTCGAGTGTTTTATTTTCAAATGTCAAGGAGGTAGAGTGAGATGGTCAAGAACTTTTGATAACTCTGTTACTAAATAAGGTCGAGTACGTACGTCAGCATTCGAGACACTTTACTCATTTTGTAGCATCCAATGTACCTAAAAAGGTGTTCCATAATTAATGTATGATAATTAATGTTTGATATGAATCAAATCTGAAACACGGCACAAATATACGCGATTACTTTACCCCCTAATCATAACCTTAAAATAATTTTCTTTTAGATGCACAAAATCGAGATTTTACCGCCAAGGTAGAAACGTATGTTATGAAATTCGTGAAGTCTGAAAGTTGAGCAAATTACTTGGGTATTGAACATTTGATGTTTGTATTTTGCATAAAATTGGGTACGGCTTCGATAATAACTTGATTTTATTAGAATGGGGATACCAGCTTTCATTCACTCTTTGATTTTGACGTGAGCAAAGCAGATCAATTTAGATTTTTTTGTCCGGGAAGGAGACACGAAGGGAATAGCAAATGGCTTTTTAGTTTCTTCAGAAAAAAATATTACGCCAGCAAGCAAGCATTGACTCTGTCTGAGAAAATACTGGTTTGTCTCTTCTAAAAAATTCCTCATCCTTCCATAATTTCTAAAGTCATTTATTTTCATGAATCTTCACCGGTGAAAAAAAATTCATTCACGATCAGTTTAGTTTCGTTCATTCCTAGCTTCCATTTTGCAAATAAGCGAATGCGGTAGACAGACAGTCCTCTTTCTTTATTTGATTCTATTTTAGAAATAGGATTGAAGCAAAAAAAACCAACTCCATTTCTTGGCAGAGGATCATCATCTGTCGCTTTCGCGAGAAAAATGCAACAACGCAGAAGGTGATTTAGCATTAAGAGAAACTGCTCAGGACGAGATAAAGTTAGATTTACTTGTTGACGATGACGGATCATGGACCTGACGGACTCATTTCATTCACGAAGACATTCAAGCTAAAACAAATCTGCGACAGTAGTCAAAGTAGACTGTGGAGAAATTCATAAACATCTTGAAAAGGTTTTTGCATTATCTTGAATGGACTTGGACATCACCTTACAGAATGAGACAAACATGGCGAGTTGATTCGTGGTTTTCATAAAGAATGATGTAACAAAATGTCTCACATGACTTTGTTCAGAGAATTCACTAACTGAGAATGTCCTACACTCGCTCGAGTCCGTTTCATGTTTGCGATCACGTAGACAATGTTGTCTGCATTAGCATGAATCGACAATATTGCGGTTTCTAAAGTTAGTTGCAATATTATGATTAGATTGGTTGCATTATTGTCTGAAAAAGTACCGGCTACCTGAACTACTGGTTTCGAGTTCTTACTCTTCAAATCGTGGAAATTTTTTGGTGACCATTAATTGGCATTAATTGTTGACTTTTGCTCGAATCGATTTACGTTTCGTTTTCTTATCTATGAAAAACAAATTGTTTGGGTGTATTTTACCTCTGCAATCAACATAGACGACAACATATTTGAAATCTATTGCAATGCAGACAGACAAACAACAAAGTTTGTAATTAAGTTCCGATGTTTTCGCAAAAACAACTTTACCGTCACATCAACTTAAAAAATAAAAGTGAAGAGAGTGTGTCGTCAATACGCTTCAACTGCTCAATCGTCTCAATTTCACAAGTCATTCATGCAATTTTTATATGATTCCATATATGTAAGTACGTTGCTGTTTCGCTTAAACTTTATAATGTTGAAAACGGTTATTAAATAGCCCCAGACTGTGTAGTAAAAACGCTCTTGTAATTTCAATGAAAGGATTTAAAGAAGAGGAAAATATTTTCGAAAGAATCATTCATACTTTATTACTTTTCTAAACGTTTTCCAGCAAAATTAATCCACTATGCACTTGTAAATGTACAATATTCATAAATTCCTTAATATGCATATTCAGGGATAAGTTTGAGTTGAGCCATGAGATTTAATGTTGTTGTCGTCCGTCACAGTAGCAAACACACTGGGGAATTTCCTCTCTAAATTTCCTTTTCCAAGCATTTGTTGGGCCAAATTTATTTATAAATTTTTTTCTTGTCTTCCCAGCCTTGCCTCTACTTAAAGAGACGTTCATTCCAGAAAAAACGATATGCATAAACATTGGGAAAAATGAAACGAAGCATGAACAAACCTTTTCATTGTTTCTTCTTAAAATCATACCCCCTCGACAATTCTACAAATGATACATACACCTTGATGAATTTTTAATATCTTCCATGATGAAATAAGTAACGAGAACCAATATCTACTGTCCTCATGGTATGATCGTCGTCGGTCAGTTTTTTTAGCACCGACATCAACAGCAGCGCAGGGAACCCTCAAACCCCATAAAATACTAAAATTATTACTTTCTTCTTCGTTGGTAATCTAGAATATTATGCATGACAATATCAAGAAATGAACTCATAAGCAAATGTGTATATATGGTAGGTATTTTTACTTCTTTTCTAGAGAACTAAAAAGTAAAATGGCTTTATCCAATCCATTCAGCCGTAATTCCATAAAAGAAAACGCATAGAAAAAAACTGAACCAGACCAGACAAAACGAATGACAGCGAGCGTTTTATAATCCCTATTTAACTCCTTTTAGTTGTAAAAAATGCATAACAAACGAAGAAGCAGACTTTGTATTCCCATATTCACAGCGGGAGTGTTGCATAAATACTATACTTTACAAATAAAAGCTGTTGCCCGAGGGGAAGCTGAAAATTTTTTCGTGGAAATCCAAGATTAAAGAAGCAGCCAGACATTCATCCATGCATGGATGGATGGAAAAAAATCGACCAAGTTATGAAAACAATAATCCCCATCTCTTTCGTTGTTTGTGGTTTTATTAGGAATGATAGAAAAATAAAATGTGGGAATCCAAAAAAATCAGAAAAGGTGCCGCAATATCAAATAAAGTGTTAATCCCTGGGCAAAAGCAGAGGTGGATGATAAAGAATAGTCATACATGTCACTCATTGTCATGAGCCGTGTAGTTTCTTAGTTTCGGAGAAAATAAATATGTAGTTCTTAAGTCGAAAGCCTTTTACTTGAACCCTTTTGTAAATTAGTCTATTATAGAATCCATGAATTAATCAAGGAATCTGTCAGACACAAAGTTTTTGTTTATTCACATCCTCTTCCCATCTTATTCGTTTACCATGGCAAAAGTAGCACCTTGGCTTGATGATTGTGTTTGAAGGAATAATTTTCCATTTGATTACGACTTTAATCACATTGGTCGTGAACGCACACGACTTTGAGGAAAGTGTGCAAGTAGGTATTTTGTACAATGCAATGAATGATTCAATGATACATAATAATGCACGACTACTACAGCTAACAAATAGCAAGCAAAAGATGATTACTGATTATATTTACATTGGCACAATGATGATAATAATGCCGGCATTTTTGTGCATAGTAATGCATGTAAGTATGTACATTTTACCTTCTTATGAATATAATCATCATGTTTATGATTAGCCACAATGTGCTACTCTTGATGCAGTACATATACATACATATTTCTCATGATGTGATATGATGATGCTAATCCTTACATGATTTTTCTATGAATGCTAAAATGTAAAAAGAATGTTGCATTGTAAAGATTAAGATTCCCTTTTTTCTTGGCTGCTGGTAACGGATGCATTCTTTGATTCTTGTGTGCATAACAAGAAAGAAGTTTGCGAGCTTGAATGTGTGTGAATGCGAACGTGAATTGACGCAATTTTCCCCAATTCGTCATCAAAATTCTTGAAAAGTTGCTTTATGATAGTGATGATTCATACCTGTTCGGTGCTCTGCTCCGCTCCTTCTCTTCCTTCACTTCACGAAGATCGTCTCTGGTGACCAGCTGCAAGCAATATGAATGCCAACACCATTACCACCACCACTTTCATACCTCCATCCCAAGAAAAAAAAGAGATGATCCAAGCTTTCTCATTCCATGTCGGAAAAAAGTGTGTAATGTTGCAAATAAGTTATTCGATGTGTGTGTGGCAAAATAAAGTTGTGGTGGTAGTAGTAGTCACCAACATCAATATCATCATCACATAAGCGGTTTTTTTGTTTGGGCCTTTTTTGTTTTATCCATTGTTCTATCCTATTTCTCTTCTAATTCACACAGTCAACAGTCAATAAAAACAAATGGGTAGGAGGATGGGATAAGGCACATGAGATTTCAGACTGGATTCCAACCAGAACGAAATCGAAGGAACACACAATTGCACAAAAAGGGTTACTTTGTCCGTCTCAAAGACATTGTTTTTTGTTTCCTTTGTTAAGCTTCGTTTCTTTCTCCATCCATACAATCTACACCAACATGTTTCGAATATGGTGGCGGCGGCGAAAATGAATATCAGGGTAGCATCCGTGTGTCCGCTATTGCTATTACTCGCTGATCATCCGTGATATCATTCACATAAAAAATATCTTCTTTATTCTCTTCACATATAAGTATATTCATTGAATATGAAAATGAATGGGATGTCTGGACATGAGCATCGTTAGATCCGCTACTGTGGAATTCCACCCTCCGAGAAAAAAGGGGAGAAGAATGATTTTAATGATGATGTATGGCAAACTTTAGATCATGTATTTTCATACTGTTTTCAAAGAAAAAAAAGAGCAGTTTGCTTGCTCAGCAAAAAATTGCTTGCAAATGCTAAAGTTATTTGGTGATTTGCAGGAAATTACACAGACATTCCTCAGAAGAAATGAATGATGGCTGGTTGCCGAAGCTTTAAGTTTAGCTTTGGTTTAATCCAGTTTTAAGAGAAGGAAAGGGTGAATTACGATACGAATACGATCATATCACCGCACCGACACTGCACCACCACCACCGGCCTTTCCTTTTTCTTGTAGAAAAAAAACACTTTCCTACTTGATGAATTAGAAATGACAGGATGGGATACCATCAACCCGGCCTTTTTCCAATTAGGAAAAGCAAAATTGCATAGAGATACGAAAGGTATGCTGTTTTCTTATGGGTAGTAATAAGCCAGACTTTAAAAACTTTTGTTGGTTAATCACCCCTTCTTTTCCATTTGATTCTTTGATTACAGACTGTATTTTTTTGTATCGAAATTGAAAGAATAATTTTGTAATTGTGTATTTCCGGTTGTGGTCTTTAATTGTAATTTAACACGTCACTTCACTAAGCACACAAAAGAGCAAGAAATGGCAAATGGGAATGAAATTTTTTCTTTTACGGTGCAATAAAAATATCGATTCACACAACTTTTCACTTAGAACGAAATTATCAGGAAAAAATAAGCCGCTTTCTTACTGAACCGTGACAAATAAGTAATCTTTCACTTTGGGTCAGCTCTGGGAATGTAAGAGAGCACATTCAGGTTGGCACGATGTTTCCGTTGGCAGAAAAAGCGTAATGATTTTGGAATTTTAATTCATCACTAAAAATATTGTCTCATTAGCCTGCTCATTACGAAACATGTTTATGGGGCTAACTGCAATCTCTCCATTTCACAATTGTTTGGGTGACCAATATCTTTCCAAACAGAAAACAATAAGATGCCCTTGTAAAATCACGCTGCACACGATTCACTTGAGCATGGAGATTTTTTTACTTTCCACTAGAAAAAGAGATATTAAAATCCTAATTGTTTATTCTGGACAGGATGGGTGCCGGCAGTGAACTAAAAACAATTGCATTATATCATTCCTCACCCCGTCCACAAATCTCCTTACGGACTACCTCAATCTGTATTTTTTTTGCACTTTTTTCTCTTCACCTTATTCATTCCATTCCACGGTAAGTGTGTACTTTGAAGAGACTGCGGGAAGGAGTCGTCCACCCCTCCTCATTGAAGCGGCAATCGGATTGGAACTGCAAAGGATGAGTGGAGCAACATTATTGGATTGGATTACGGATTAGTAGTTAGTAGTTGTCTTTTTAACTTTGTTTTTGTGCAAGATATGATCGTGATCAACTCTTTGAAAAAAGCACTAGAGCCTCTACTAACTGATGATGATAGTGAGATGAATTACTAACTTTTAAATGTGATGCATACATACATCGATGCGCGAACTGTGAGCATAACACATCTTCCATCCATACATCCTGCTGTCTATTATAGGAAGATGAGATGATGGTGATGACTCTTTTTTTCTACTCATGTTTTTTCAGAACGAGATGAGATGATGATGGCGATGAGGAATTCTTCGTCATAGTTTTTTGGTGTCTTCTTTGCATCCCTTTATATCACACCTTAGGCCAGGCCAGGCCACAATGCAGTATCGACTTTATATTGACATTGTCATAAATATAATCTTCATAAGCAAATGCGCATAATATGTATGTACATATTTTGTATTTTTCCGCTTTTTTGGCCCTTGGTAAAGCTACATTAAAATAATCATGGTAGTCGTAATCAAAACTAATGCTCCAAAGTAAATCTAAAGGGTGTAAGCTGATATATGAACGAAATAATAACATATTTTTGCGACACTGTGATACACACTTAACAGTAGTGGAATAAGTTGGTGTATAAAGCAGTAGTTGAATACTTAATAACAACAAAAAACAAACAGCATTAAAATCGCTTGTTGTTGGTTTCGTAGCCAGTAGTTTCGGTACGCTCATGATGCTTATACGGATTCCTGCAAGGTCTACTGGCAATTGGAAAAAAAATTTAGAGAGTGGCTTGGCTGTGGAGTGAGATGATGATGTTTGTGGTGGCGATTCCCCGAAATCAATTCAATGGGATCGCGTCATCATTATCATCAGGAATCATCACCGTCATCGTTTTTGAAAAAAAAAGTATCTGAAAACCTTTTTCATCAGTTTTCGTGTAAGAATTCTCTTTTACTATGCTGCCTTGTCGAGCTCCGTCATCATCGCCGCCACTTGGCCGACTCACACAGTGACTAACAATCGCCATTCAATAAAAGTGAGTTGAGCTGATTTGATGAATGCATGTGCTTCGGTCAAGCTGCCCTCGCACACTCACTCATTCAATTACTTGAGGAGATGATAAAATGCAATGAATCGAAATTAAAATGAATTTTATGAGTGGAGAATGGACAAAACGTCATCGTACGTATGGTCAAAGTTTTTAGAGGTTTACTCATGGCGTCATTAATTCTTGGATGGGACATTGTTGTTTGGGAAATACAGAAGGCAACTGCGTGTTCGTCAACAACAGTTGTATTCATTGTTCTATTTTTATCATTCCGCGCATACTCAAAACATGCATTCTAGGAAAATGTTTTTTGATTTGCATAAATTCAATTTTTACATGTCATTCTTCCAGTTCGATTGATTTTGTTGAGGATGTAATCAATCAAAATGTAAAAAATAGATTAGCGATATTTCGTTTGAAATGGAAATTGCTCTTGGCTCAAAGTCGAAAAACATGTCTGTTTGGCTGGACCGAAGGAGGAACTCATTACATTACATAATAGGTTGTTCCCGGATATGCTCAAACTCGTTGAATCCCCTAAACCAGGCAATCAAACAGCCAATTTAAGCAATCTTTCCAAACTGATAATTCCTCACTCAATTTTCCTAAAGTGCCACCAGTTAACATGATTCCATTGCATGACCAAACTAAACCAAATTAACACAATCATACTCTCAATATTTACGCATAACGTCCGTATTTGTGTAACCAAATCTGTGTCTGTAAAAAGGAGACGGAAAATCAAACCTCGCCATACAAATAGATTACATACTTTATCCAACTTTGGCGGCAGTGGTTGTGGAATCGTTAGGGAAAATTCCATCCATGTGATGTGATTAGTGATTGTGATTGCACATTAGTGACATGTTTTTTTACCTTTCTTACTTGGTTATGGCTCTATGCATTAATGACACTACTTCATTGAAAAGCAACACGTTTTCAGTATGTATACAAATGGCTCATTAAAGTGTGGTTCTATGCTAGTACAGTACACACCAATTCATCTTTTTTTTTGCTTCTTACAACTTTGGTAAGAATCTCACAAGATCCTGGTCATTCATTTCAATGAATTTTCCACCAACCAAAACCAATTCTTATTATTATCAACTTTTCAGATTTGAATACTGTAATAATGATTATGTGCATCTGTATCTGTAGCACCTCACTAACCAACCACACCACACCACTCTAAAAACTAAGCCACAAGTAGAGATCTTTATACGAACACGGTCGTGACAACATGTCATGATGCACATAATGATAAGCAATCATAAACAAAAACATATTTTTGATCTGAATTTTTCTTGGAATTCTCGCTCTCTGGTCGAGGGATAGTTTGGTGACTCATCCTTATCCCATTTCTGGTAATGCTGAAGCGTGTAACATTAGCATTACGCTCGTCTTGTGTCTTTAATGGTGTATTGTGCATTCATCCTTGTAGGATGATGATCACGTCTCCCACAACGAAGAGCTTTGTTTCAAGCCAGGATGCTTTATAATCTAAGTAAATGTATAAATCCCCTGTATTCAACCAATTTTATTTATGCACTTGTCTTTTTATGTCCTCATCTTGCGCAGATTTCATTGGAAATGAAAAGGAAAATGGTCCTTTAATATTTAAATGTGACAAACTCTACCATGTATAGAATAACATACCGGCCGGGAAAAAATTAAGCGAGAAAAGAAGTGAAATTGCATGAACAACCATCTTTTCTTCATTAGTTAAGCTGTATTATAATACTTAAGCCAACAGCATCCACCATCCCAAGAATTGTTTTCCGTTTCACATGGACTTTGTATAGGTAGTAATATATACAGTATTTTAAGAGAAATGGCAATTTCAACAATACTAATGTCTTTTTCTAAGTAAACTAATTAAATATGCATGATATTATATTATCCGGGATGCGAATTGTTCACAGTAACAATTGGAGAAATCATTTGTGTAGTCAGTCACCTCATAACAAAGTAAATGCCGACGAAGACGAAGAGTACCTTAATCATTTGTATAATTGTGTCTATCGTTTTTATATTCATCATATTCAGAAATTAAATCCAAGAGTGAGGTGGAATGTCACCTGTTTAATAATTGCTCCTCATTCTTCAACTGAAGTTACTATCTGCAGCTAAGAGTGTGAGACACAGGTAAGTAGATATGCCAGTAAGTAAATTCTTCATTCCGTCAGCAAACATTGTATTTTATTAATGCTTATAATACCTAGAAAAGTATTTGGCACAACCGGACTTACGATAGGGATTTTTTTTTATAAAGATGTGTTTTTTTTTGTTTTTCTCATGGCATGTGTAGTACGCATAGCTCAATAGCTGTAATGTAGTGTATGAAAATGTGCCTTAAAGCAATTCAATTTTAACTGGTTTTGGGGCCATTTTTTATGATGTCACTCAGCTCGTGGAGTGCTAAATGGTTTTATTGTGAGATTGTGAGAACTTGGTTTGGCATGCCTTACTGACTGAAAGCCTACTACATACGTTCAATCGCAAAAGGAGTTTTAATGCCCTATCTATCTTGTCTTGCCGTTGCTGTTGTATCCTTTTTTTCTTTATATTATCCTTTTTAATTTATGCGTCTGGTTAGAGAGGAATTTCAAAATCAGTGGAAAATACGTCCTATAATGACAAATGAAAGTGAAAGAGTGACAACATTTTTAAGATTTCTTTTTTCAGAAAAAAATCCCATCCTTGTTTCGTTTGTTCCTAAAAGCAAAGAGGAATCAAACGCGTGTGGCGTGTACTTGCAATCATCATACGCTTTAATTTTGTAATAGTGAAATAATGTCAGCAATTTTTATATACAAAATATATTTGGCTAAAATCATACAATTGCAATCCTTGAATAATTTATGGCCATCGTTTTTGCTTAACTGCACGTGCACTCTCCACCACTGGGGTTATCGCGAACGCGGTGTGGTCTCAATTCTCGCCACACAAACAAACAAACATGCAATCTACTAAAGGACATTTTTATTTTGCTTAATAAATGCAATGTGAGTGAGCATGGATGATCAAGAACATGTCATCGTCATCATCACACATGATCACTTGAATACCTGCTTGAGCGTATCATGAATTGATCTTTAGCGTGTTTACAACCGCAGAACACGTTGATTTGCAAAAACAAAACTTGATATATAAATCCTCTCAGACTTTGATAGGAAAAGTGTTTAAATGCGTTTTAAATTTCAATATCTCATTTTATTTTGAATGACAAAACATCATAATATTTTTCTCCGCTAATTGATCCCTCGTTGTTTGATCAATGAAAATGAAAAACAATTTCATCATTATATTTTTCAACATTTCATTCGACCATTAACTTTTGCCTCATCAAAAATATTTTTCATTGATTTGTTCGTCTGATTGAAATAAATGAAACGGAAATCAGTGGTCAAGAAAAACAACATTGTTATTTTCGCATTCCTTTTATTGACCTGGCACAGGTGTTCAGGATTTGAGAAAGGTTTTGGTTCTGTTTTTGAAATGTATAAAGGCATGCATTTTTTCATTTAGAAATGAAACACGCCTTAGAGTAAGGCAGCAAGCGCTTTTTACTTCTTACACAGCTTTTAAACGGTAATAATACGTATTCATGCTGAGATTATGGCACATTGAATAAGTCTTAAGAGAAAAGAATTTTTTTTGTGTTTGAACGAAATAAGCACAGACTCATAGTCGTTATGATTCTAATAGATTCATTATTACAAACAAAAGTATGCATAAACCAGTATGAAATTAGTAAGTACGTATCCTCTTTTCTCTGTCCAAATGGTTTATCAGAAAACTTGCAATTTTCTTCAAGTTGCCGTAATAGAAATCACTGACCTATGAAGCCTATCATTGAGTCCAATTAAAAATTGTTTGCGAGAATGAGAAATTGTGATGATGATGATGATCATATTCATGACCATGATCTGATCTGATTCAGTAGCAAAATAAAAGAGCCAATACGCAAAATGGCAATGGTTTAATGCTCTTCTTGGCATGCCAAGTAGCAAAAACAACAATATACAAAGCTAAAAAGTTCCCCTGTTCCTTTTTTGTACAATAAGATTTGCTCAGAATTATTTATAAATCATAATTTCATAATTGCTAAGCCTATAATCATATCATCCTTTTTTTTTCTCGTTTCTGGAACTGGACTTGGCAGAAAACAAGCTGTCTGCTCAGCAGTAGTGCCTATTTTAATTCAGCTCACATCGGACATGGTCTCCAATTATTTCAATAATCTGTATATTTTCCCCCGTACCGAATTTTACGCAGAACCAGAACCAGCTACCCATCACATTGCCACCAATGAAGAGTAAGCTTTAAAAAAACAATGTATGTGTGTACCTAATTTATTCGTCTTTTACTTGGAGTTGAAATACTCAATTAGCCGCTATTTCTCCGAAAGATGAGGCGAATACGTGTAATGAGTAACGTGCAACGTGGATGGATAAGGGAAATGCCCTCAAAACTTGACACGCTGTTTGGCGATCTTGAATCCCCTCCTTAAAAATTTATAATCATTATCATGATCATCATCACCTGCCCTGGTCTGGTCTTGGTCATAGTACGAGTAAAGACGTAGTAAAGAGTTCAACAATACAAGTGCACGTGTGGTGTGACTCTCCTGTGAATGCACCTTGAAATATGCAATTAATAACGAAGCTTTCTGAGCTTTGATACGTAGTATTCCCATTCAACTTCTTCGTACGCACGCATCCTCCTATTTACTTGAGTGTACATGAATCCAAACACGTCTTACTCTACTATAGCCATATATCCTTACATCTTCAGGATTAGCAATAGAGGTTGTTATTGTAACAAATAAGTGATTATATGAAATAGAAGAATCAAGCAAACGATCAGATTAAGACGAGATTCCTTGCGAACAATCGAGAGTGAAACATGCCCAAACTCTATCAGAAAATAACAAAACGGATATGCTTAGATGGCCACATTGCTTTAACTATAACAGCATCTCTCCCCCTAACAATAAAATCTGGTATTACCACCAGAGGCCTTGGCATTTTCCACTTCTTCTTTATTTGGTCCATGCGGATCAAAAAACGTTTTGAAAATAGCACACAGTTCTTTTGCACACTTTCTATTACTACTAATTCCCAACATAACATTACATTACATCCAATAATAATTTATTCATGTTTACCAGATTTCTCAATGCAAAGATACTTTTAATAGATCAACTTGGCTATATATTGGTGTATCGATATTGATACGTCTTAATAATGCACATAGTCAACGTAGCATTGTTGAACTGTTTTTTCTACATGATTCTCAAGCATTCCTACGTTTTTGAATGACGATGCTTTCTTGAAACTTGTATGAGGACGAAGAACGAAAGAATTTTTTGCATTCATTTTCTCTCGCGGTGGCTGGCTGGATTTGCGTCATCGAATAAATTAAAAGCTGTTATTGTTGAATTGAGTTGAGGGACGATGTTGATGCTCCTGTCCCTACAACATTGTTTGTTGCAATAAACCTGTTATATATCCCTCTATTACTACTTACTACAACTACTGTAGGTATCACAATGATGAATGCTTGTGATGATGATGATGATGATGATCTTCATCGTGATAATAATGCATAGTAAGTAATATTGTGGTGTTTTTGGAAGCGGTTATTCCCAAGCCCAAAAACTAAACCAACTATCACGGGATCAGAAGGAGGGAGAAGATGACACTGAATGAAAAAAAGTGCTGTAAATTTCATACCTGATTACATAGCTCGCGTGTTTCTCAGAACGTCTTAAGCCCATCATCAACAAAACCGACAAGAAAAATCATCTCTGTATTGCAATACAAACTTCTATTGCACACATATTTTTCAAAAATCTTTCAAAGAATGCCGATATCGCAAATAATATGAAATTGAGTGGTGACCTGTTTTTATGCACGATTTGAAACAAATTCAAAGTTACAAACCACATACCACACACAAACACACACTTTTCGTTCTCATCTTTCCCCCTGCAGTAACTACTACATACTTATAATTGCGTGTTTCTCAGAACGTCTTAAGCCCATCATCAACAAAACCGACAAGAAAAATCATCTCTGTATTGCAATACAAACTTCCATTGCACACATATTTTTCAAAAATCTTTCAAAGAATGCCGATATTGCAAATAATATGAAATTGAGTGGTGACCTGTTTTTATGCACGATTTGAAACAATTTCAAAGTTACAAACCACATACCACACACAAACACACACTTTTCGTTCTCATCTTTCCCCCTGCAGTAACTACTACGTACTTATAATAAAATCATCGTCATTTTTTTATCCGTAATGCCTATAACTGGTTGAGTGAGATAGCGTGGCCTAATCACCATCATTCCTTTGCTATGACTGTTTTTAAGAAGAATTTTTCCTGAGAGAACCCGCCTCAATGATTCGTAATTTTAATGATATTTCTGCCGGGAGAAAAAAAGTAATAAAGCTTTGGGAGGAGGAGGGTTATGGTTGCAGATTGATGGGAATATTTTCTAAAGTCCATTTCAATTGTTTCATTTCGCAAACACCGTCAAGCTACCGGTTTTAGCTGATCAGACAGACAAAATCTTTTTTTAGGTTGCAAAACTACTTATTGTTGAACGAAATGAAAAGAATGTGCGATTATTTAGCAAAAATTATTCAGTAATTTGTTGAAACAATTCAAGTAATGAATAATACATGAGAGAAATAAAAGTTTTTCTAACACTTACAAGATTAAATGGAGACGATAAGCACCTTCGATTTATTGTTCAAAATTGCCTACAAATTACAAGCAATTTGAACAAAGAATTCTTCAGAGCCGCAGAAATAAATAGTTTGCATAGCTATCAATCCGACAGCTGTCCAACACACACCTTAAATCTTGCAGTTTTTTGTCTAGCAAAAAAATGTTAATTCATTCCAGATGTGATGTTTTCTTGAAAATTGATTTTCACTTCCAGAGTCTTTAAAAATCGCAAAGAAGAAAATTTTCTCAGCGTTTCAAAGCTAGACTTTCCGATTGTTTACTGACAACTAATGAAAAATTATTCCACTTATTATTTGCAGAATATATCAAAAGCGGATTTATCATGTACCGCATTTTTTGTAAACTTAGAACCGTTTTGAATCAGTTTGAGTCAAGTTTTGTGTGTGTTTCTCTAACGTATTTGAACAACAAAACGCGCATTACTCTTCATCACTGCAAAGTAATTACCAGATTCCAACTTGTGTTTTTGAAATTTGAATACAAAAGTAGTAATACAATGGAAAACGATTGAATTTTGGGCATTTCACAATTCCCAGTCAATTTCAGTCCCATATTTTAAATGTCATTTGTTTTTAATCCCATATTGGTTTAAGAATTGCGGTCTATTTCAATGAATACGGTATTTTTTGTCCAGCCCCTATCTCCTAACATGAAGATTGTTTTTTATCATTTCGTGCAGTGCATGCATGTCTTATTACACGCCCTTAATTTTTAATATTTTTCATGATCCAAGAAAGTAGTGAGAGTATTATTCTTTTTACAAGGTCTAAAGTCCAATTTCTCATTAATTATCCATGAATTACTTCTTAATATTTAATAAGAACTTTTAACATATTTGAATTAATCAAACATTGAAATATTACGATGGAGTAAGTGAAATTCTCAAAGTGTAACTTTCCGCCTTACTTTTTTGGTTAAAATTATATGAGTTATGACTGCGATAAACTTGTATAAATTCTTCGTAGTTAGAAACATGCACGATATAATTCGATTATGATACGTATTATTTAATGGATGATGATTTAGCGGTATTACCATGAAATAGCATCCAATTTAGTTTGGCCAAAATAAAATTGAGACAAACAGTGGTTCTCTCGTCTTAATAGCATTTTCAGCATCACTTTTAGAATAATGTGAAGTGAAGTTGATTGCTGATGCCGGTAAAAATGGATGCTTAGATCTTACATTAGTGTATTTAATCTGAAACCATTTTATTTTGTGTCGCTCTGATGTTTCACATGTCCTGCACTGCACTTTATCTTGTTCGATTTTAACTATTGGCCCAATAGCTTGATCAACCTGGATTTGGGAGTTAAGTGCTAAATATGTCAATGAAAGTATAGAAATGCAATATTCATGTATTTTACATAATTAATCATTTTTTGCTTGTCATTTTCTAGCCGCAATATAAATGTGGGCTTATCTTTTTTATGGAGAATTCCATTGCTTGAGCCTGTGCATTCATGAGCTAGCTTGTCCTGTCCTCGTCCGCCGGTCGGTTCGATGAACGACATCGAACACCATATTTTTGTTTATGCCTAAACTTTGAACAAATGAACAATGCAAAATGCAATATTTGTTCATGTGAAGTGCATGAAGACGAGTACGAGAAGAAGCGCAAAGCACATTTCTGTGAAAAGGAAGAAGCTGCTAACGAGAAATTCTAAGCTCATGCATGGTATTACGGTACGGGAGAGCACGAAAAATTTACTGTGGAAAAACCTGCTACTCTCCCCAACCAATGTTTGCATCATTTCAACTTTCAACAGCAACCTTTTTGTTTAAAAAAAATCAATGTTTCCCAATGTGGAGTGGAAAAAAATGCTATACTCGCCCTGGTTATTCTAGGAATTAAAAATTTTTTTTAAAAATTACTCTGCAAAACTAACAGTGCTCCGCAAGTTTTTCTTTTTCGTCAGTCTCGGATTCCCATGGAAATTTTTAGTTAAAAGTTTTGCTTTTACGTTGTTTAAAAAATTATGCTCCGGAAAAGAGTGCCTGTTGTGATTGACATCTTTTTTCAATAAAATTGGCAGAAAAAAGTACAATCCCTAGAAAAAGTATTTGGTGCCGATTCAACTGGACTGGAATATATATTTTTCTTTGCTCACAATTAATGAAGCTTTTTTATTTATGTATTCGTCTCATTACAACATCACTGTCAAAACATTTTGTAAATCGTGATTGGATGATTCATATTAATATTAATCAAGTAATTTTATTAATGCAGTTAATACGGGTCGATCGTTTCTTCATTTCAAATAAAAATGTCATAAATGGATGGGCTGAGCACAACAAATCTAAATAAAGCAATTATTCTTAAACTAAAATTAGTGTATTTAGTCATTAGTCATTTATAAATTCAGTACGTTCAAAGTTACATGGGTTTAAGTAAAAATTCAGTATAAAAAGTTAATTTGCGGACTTTAGCGGGGCACGCAAAAATAACAAAAAAAAGTTAATACTCATTCACTGTACATCACAAAAAAGGGTCCTAAATTAATTGCTTTGCTACACACTCTAAAATTGGTACTTAAACATACTTGCAATTAAAAGAGTTCTTTCATTCTAAATCAGTTTACCAGTAAAATGTCAATTCATTTCTTCCATTCTCACACAATCCATCATCATCACAATAAAATATAGTTCAAAGCCATTTCAAAATTATTAAATCCTGTACAAACTCAACAAAGAGTATTTTGGCAGACGGAGAGATAGAGAATTTGAAAATCTTATATCATTATACTTTTAAGTGACTATCGCCTTAAAAGCATTTTAAAAGTGATTATTATTCGGTACTCTGTGCCACCAGGTTTGCTTTATGCTTCCCCCATTTTAAATGCTATCATTTTTATTAGACCCATTTTGTGAAAGTGAATCCCATTTCCCACAAGATACATACATGATTAAATATTAAAATTATGCATGCCTTGTTACCCCATAAAAAGAAGGAAAAGATTACCTAATCTAACGTTAGCTGTAGTAGTAGTAATAGTGACTTGTGTGAGATGATGACTTTATAGGTGCATGTGTGACCCCTCAATGAATTAATTTTTAAAGCTTACAATAAAACCGGTAAGGAGACTTCATCATGAGAGAGTGACTTACACAAAAAAATGAGTGAATTTCATGAATACAATTTTAAAAAATTATTCTAAAACTTCTGTCACGGGTTCAGTGTACTGTCCAGTCATTAGAATCATTCCGGTAGGATTATGCCTAAGAATGTAGATGAAGGGTCTTTCGAACTTGAGGACCCTTTCCTCGATCTCAACTCCGTTGTTAACTTCTTGTCTTGCATACATTTTGTTGGCGTGTCGCCTCTGTCTTCTGTTGTGTTTGTTGTTGCGTCTGCGACTTCCAGAAGAGGACGAGGAGCGGTGCGACTTTGATCGCTTTCCTTTAGGTCTCATGAATGACCTCATGGGAGTCAGGCGAGGATTCGTGTTGCTTCTTGCGCCACTAGCTTGTTGTTTCTTTTTCAGTCTCTCCTCAGCATGAGCAAGTCTCAAGGCCAAACGGATGTCCATTGATGGAGGTTGTTGTGGACCACGGCTCCTCTGCTGACTTTGGTGGTGGTGAGGTGGGTTCCGAGACATTGAGATCCAATCATTGACGGAGAGAGGTTCTTGGTACTGTCCATATTGGTCCCTTACGTAAGGTCGGAGAATTCGGATAAGATCGAGGTTCTTGTTGTTTTGCATGTTTGTTTCCCTCATAGTGTCAGAGAGTTTCTCCCAAGTTTGCAAATTCAGAAAAGTGCATCATATTTTCATCAACGAATAGATCGGCAAGACCGTTAACACCTTTAAATTGAGCTTGGTCAGACATGAAGAGATCTGTTAGACCGAAACGTTTCAAAGTGTAGGTTAAGTTGACGGCAGTTTGATGTCTAAATCTGGGAAGAACGACTTTAAATGAATCTCTCGGATAGAATCCTCGCATGAGTTGGGTCCATGATTCTAATGTCAATTTTGATTTCAGTGAGGCTACTCCCCCTATAGAAAACTCGCCGGGTTTTCCTGGCATCATAACGATAAGACTCAAGTCTCTTGAAGTGTATGGAATCTCAACAGCAGTCGCGTCCAAGTCGTTGTCATAAGCTGCTCGGAATTTTCCTTTCACAGAAAGCGCTGGCACAGGGAAAAGTCTTCTTCCCAGAGCGGCAAGATGTATAAAATTCATACCATCTACCTTTGGATCTCTCATTCCCGAAAATTGTCCCTGCAAAATGTTTAATGAATTTAGATTTAATTTATTTTATAGGATGTTTCCAAAAAGTAGTAATAGGAAAATGTTATATGAAAATATGAACTAACATCAAAGAAAGCGGCAGTCAACAACGACATTGGCCCACTCAAAGGAACGCTGTAATTGAGGAGCTCATAAGAGTGTCTCTGAATCTGAGCACGAATCATTTGGTTGATAATACTTTGGGCCAAATGTCCCGCAAACTTGTAATCCGCTTGTTCGACTCGTGCGTCATAAAAATGCTGCACTCTGGTCCGGTAAAAGTCCAAAATGCCTCCTTTGCCCTAAATCAAAACATTTATTTAATGAGTGATTAAAAATACAAACCTTTTCTCTTATCAAACTCCAAAAAGTACCTTGTGGTTTTCTTACTTTGTCTGCGATGAGAAGACGAATCATTGCAGCAGCCGTGTTTGGCTGAGAAAGGAATGCTTGCGTAATGTTATGGTACATCATGTGCGGGTTGAAGGTCAACATATCATCTAATCGTAGAAGACCATCCAATTGACTCGCCGTGTTACCTCTTGCTCCCAAGAAAAGCATGGAAAGGGAACTCGTGATTGTGAAAGGACTCACAACCATGTTTCCGTAACTTGTTGAGGATTTCGAGACTGGGTTAGTGAGACTACTGAACAACCTCAAAGCAATTCTATTGTTGATGTCGACAAATGAACGCATTTCAGGGTCAACGCTCGTGAGGGTTGCTTCGAGACCAGGGTTGCCTGGAGGAGCGGCGCCGAATTCAGGTCTCTTTTCAACAATTACTGGCTGGTTGTCGCCTTGTAAGTGATTGGTGGCTTGGTTGGGCACATGTCCGTGGGCTCCACTACTATCTCCACCCCCGTGACCGTGAGCATCACCTCCGTGGCCATGTCCATGACCGTGACCTGGGACCACCACACCGTGTTGATGCTGATAATGATAGCAAATATTAAAACGAATACTTGTTAAAATGGAGGTTAGAAAGCATCTCCCTATATTCTCATTTAGCCCCTTACCAAAAAGTGATTGTCGTGATGATCCGTTAAATTCTTGCGAATGCTTTGAGGCAGCGCTTGGGGTGGAATAGCGAGCAATCTATCGGGAGCAAAGGTTTGCGTCTCTGGTCCATAGGATTGTCCAGGATGCTTATAATTGGCATTGAGCAGACCGGTTAAGGGATCAGTGTCGTCAGCAGCCCTGTGGGTAAAGCGAAGAAGTTTTTAATTTTCTTCTGAATTTTAAATCGAGAAACATAAAGATATTGAATTTACCCGTGTTGGTACTGCAAGTGAGATGGTCGAGGTCTATGTAAATAATCGGGAAGATTAGGAACGGGCTTCTTGGCAATTTTATGATGTCCGTGTCCTGAGGAATGGGGTTTAGCTGGTCTTGATGGTTTTCCTTGTTTCACAAAAGGTCTGATATTAGAGCTTTGGTGACTGCTTGGACGTGGGCGTTTCCTACGCTTGGGTTTTGATGTTGGGGGTGGAACATACATCTCTTCTGATGACTCATCTGCTCTTAGATCAAGGGGTTGACCGACTTCGACAACGGGCACATAAACACCATCTCTGGTCCATAGGATTGTCCAGGATGCTTATAATTGGCATTGAGCAGACCGGTTAAGGGATCAGTGTCGTCAGCAGCCCTGTTGTGAATGTGAAGAGGTTTTTAATTTTTTTCTGAATATTAAATCAAGAAACATAAAGATATTGAATTTACCCGTGTTGGTACTGCAAGTGAGATGGTCGAGGTCTGTGTAAATAATCGGGAAGATTAGGGACGGGCTTCTTGGCAATTTTATGATGCCCGTGTCCTGAGGAATGGGGCTTAGTTGGTCTTGATGGCTTTCCTTGTTTCACAAAAGGTCTGATATTGGAGCTTTGGTGACTGCTTGGACGTGGGCGTTTCCTACGCTTAGGTTTTGAAGTTGGGGGTGGAACATACATCTCTTCTGATGACTCATCTGCTCTTAGATCAAGGGGTTGACCGACTTCGACAACGGGCACATAAACACCATGATGGAAAGTTTGGTATGGATCGAATCCGAAGATTTCATCATCGTAAAACTCATTGGGACGCTTGCTACTAGTGGTCTCATTCTCGGGACGTCTATTCGTCAAGGAATTCATTGGTTTCTTAGAAGGAGGCACGTAAGGTTTGAGTGTCGAGGTAAACTCAACCTCGGTATCCATTTCCTCGTCTAATTCATTGTCATAACCATCAACTTGTCCGCTACCAGCACTAGAATCGGAGCTTTCACTCACATCCACTTGGCCGGAAGTAGATTGCTCAATACTCTCATCCATAGGGATTCCAGGAATACGGTAATCAGTTGGGGGCTCTGGAGCTGGGAATGACTGTTGAGGAGCAAGGGGCATAGGTAGGGGTTGCGATTGAACAGGCAAGTTTGCTACAACTGCTGGTGGTTCAGCATCAAATACATCGGCATTTGATGCTTGAACGATTGGGGTAAATGGACGACCCATTTGTTCCGCTTGTTTGATCATGACCTCCAGGGCAGACATTGGCTTTTCCGTGGTAGATGAAGTAATGATCATTGGTGCTTTTGTGGTCATAGGAGCTTTAGTGGTCATGGGCGCTTTAGTAGTCGTCATGGGTGGCTTTGTGCTTACTGCTGGCGGGGCACCTTGATATGGCGGAGGAGAAACGTCCGCAGTCTCTATATCAGGGGAGTACATCACCGGCCTATCTTTCTTCACGATGCTAGCAAGGGTTTGCTGAGTCTTCATGTCAAGACCAGAATTGAACAAGTTGCCATACGCGAATGCTTCCGTCGTTTGAGGAGGACGAGGTCGCAAGGTTGTGGTTGTTCTCTGAGTAGGTGGGCGAGTCGAAGTTGTGGGAGTTGAGCGAGTTGTGACACGAGTAGTTGGTCTTGGGGTAGTGCTAGGGGTTCTTGGGGGAAGTCGAGAAGACAAACGGGGTAAGAACGTAGATGGAGTTGTTCTTGCGGAGGTTCTTGGAGGCGCAGTTGTCGTTCTTCGGGTGGTCGTTGTTGTTCTGCGCGTTGTCGTGGTAGTGGGCCTGGACGTAGTACGAAGCTGAGTCGTCGGACGGGGCGTAGTCGTGGTTGTTGTAGTCGTTCTAGCGGTTGTTGGGCGAGTTGTGGTGGTAGTTCGGGTGGTCGTTGGGCGGGTAGTTGTTGTAGTTCGGGTGGTAGTTGTCGTTGGCTTTGGAGTCGTGGTTGTGGTGGTTGTAGTGGAGGTGGTGGTAGGTTTTGGAGTAGTGGTGGTTGTAGTCGTAGTTGTGGTAGTTGTTGTTGATGCTTGAGTTGGCTTTGGCGTTTGCTTGGTTGCATTCCTCGCGTTAATTGACCCAAGTACGTCATTAACAATATTCTCAACAGGCCTCTGCTGCATTAAAGGATCATCATTGGAGAGAATTGCCCCAGAAATCTTATGCATAGCATCAGATACCTAAAAAATCAAATCAATTAGGATATGAAACATGAGTTTATTTTCAGGAGCCTAAAATGTGTGATTTGGAGTATGGAGGAAATAATATGCGTTTTGGGAATGATATGATTTTGAGAAGGAGTGTTCGTGTATGTTTTTTTTTTGTTCTGAGAGAGGAGGAATGGAAAGGATGTAATATTATACCAGCATGTCCAAACCACACTCCTCTACATCAGCACGGTGTTGTTGGCAAAGCTTAGAAGCGGTTAGCTCATCAATAATAGTGGTACTTTTAACAATCCTATTAGTGTGTACCTCGGCAGAGGGGGCAGTGTCATTCTCAGCCTCACTGTTATCCTCTGGCTGGACCATCACAACCACTTTGGCAAAATCATCGATCACGTCAGTGGTTGCTGCTCCGGGGTCCAGCGATCCGGCATTCACTTCTACCTCCATTTCATCATCATCGTCACCATTCAAACCTGTACCTGGCATGATCTTCTGAGGGGAAGTGTCCTCTGAAATGGGCATCGGTACAGGAGGCAGTTGCCCAAAAACCAAGTTCGTGTTTGTATTACTATTGCTAATACTGCTTCCCTTCATGTGAGTTCCCCCAGTTTCCATTAGAGTGACGGTTAAGGGACTCAGTGGCCTTGGCATGTCATTCTTTGCATGTTGCTGTTGCGCTTGCCTCACATATATCTTTCAGAGCATCAATCACTCTGATGCCATCATCATCAGCTCGCCGACTGGCTTTGGAAAGAAGTGATGCAAAAAATGGTGGCAAAGTACTTGAAGGAGGAAGGGTTGATCGGGTGGGAAGAGGGGCCAATTCAGGTTCCGAGGTTACGACAGGCTCCTCATGGTGTCTCTCTGGCTCACGTTCCCGATCCTGTTGTAATTGTTGTGGCTCTACATTATCATCGAGATCAGATTCAGGTAAGGCAGGGGCAGGTGTCGGAGAAGGTTGAGGTGGAGAAGGTGTTTGAACTGCAGGTGAATCAGTAGTTTCCTCCACGACGTCATCTTGTTGCTGCTGTTGCTGTGGCTGCTGCTCATACTCATACTCATTGTTTCGCACGAATGGTTGTGAATGAATGTAGACAGGAGCTGGCACTCTCACGGTGGATTCTGTGGTAGGTAAAGTTGTGACAATTGCTTCTGATGATGCTGTGTAGGCGGATGAGGACGCATGAACGTCAACCGTCGGCTCTAGATCTGAAGGTACCGGTGGAGGCAACGGAGCCGCAGTTGTTGTCTCAAAAGAAACTTCCTTCTGATTCCTTCCCTCATGGCTCGTAATCACCGAGACAGAAGTGACAACGCTGTAAACAATCGCAAAAAAACGAGCATAATTGGATACGATCATGATTCATGAACATCACATCCTAATTGCATCTCTAGCAATTTTTCGCAAAATCGTTTCACGTAAACATGCACCTGACGGCCATGCATCTGACAAGGGGCTTGATTCTTAAGGACAAGGTAGTTTCGTCATTCATAGAATCATTTTTTGCGGTTCTTATGTATTTCCCCATTTTCATTGTGACAAAAGCAGCAAAGTGTGAATGACACTTGATTAGATAGATTCTCTATTTAGCAATGCATTTTTCTATTGTGCTTGTACAATTTTCCAACGTGAAATTAAATAACGGTTGTATGCATTTTTTCTTCACCATTCCCTTCCACAAACATAAAGTGCTTACATTATTTTCTCTAAATTCATATAATAATAATTTCATCTAAACAATGACAAAATCTCAATAAAATTCAATTTTTCATTAAAAAGCACTAAGGCAAGTTGTAAATCATTTCGTTATTTCCGTTTCTTTCTTTTTTTTTTTTGCATTTCCCTAAAAAACAGATTGAAGATCAACTTTCAAAGTTCTCTTGAAATCCTTTCATTCTTTTATTAGACCATTACATAACCTTTTGTTACACAGAGCGAAGATCTTCATGCGTGACTGCGTCCCAAAGAACGGTTACTTTTTACTCTATAGTCGACTCCTGTGAACGAAGAGCACAGATCTATTTCAATCAAATAACTTTACTACTTTTCCCCAAACTGCAACCCTATTACGTATTAAGTGGCTTCAAATGCACCTGAGTATTTTTTTTCTCGAGTGTTTTATGCTTCTCTGAGAACGGTGCTGGTATCCCTGACCGTGACTTTGAGTGTCCTCGCCCGTTTATTTCCGTACAGCCAGTAGTAGGTAGGGAAAAGATGGTTCATGGTTAAGTAAAAAATGGCTCAACCGTTTTTGGCTGACTTAATAAATCCCTATGATTCAGGAGTACCTACTTTTTCTATTTCAATCAAATAACTTTACTACTTTTCCCCAAACTGCAACCCTATTACGTATTAAGTGGCTTCAAATGCACCTGAGTAATATTTTTTTCTCGAGTGTTTTATGCTTCTCTGAGAACGGTGCTGGTATCCCTGACCGTGACTTCGAGTGTCCTCGCCCGTTTATTTCCGTACAGCCAGTAGTAGTAGTAGGTAGGGAAAAGATGGTTCATAGTTAAGTAAAAAATGGCTCAACCGTTTTTGGCTGACTTAATAAATCCCTATGATTCAGGAGTACCTACTTTTTCATGCATACGAATCCACTAATTTGTTGCATAATTGTTCTAAACATTGAACATTGAAATTGCTTCTTCAACAATTTTTTTTCCTCTTCATCATCCATCTGCAAGAACTAGGTTAACAAGATGTGATTTACCGTTCTTCAAAAAATTATTATTACTAGATACATTTCACCGATAGAAGAAACTTATTATATTTTTATGCAAGAAAAAAAATTATTCTTCCGTGAAATTGATCGCTACTGCTTTCGATACCCCCACAATTAAGTAGACCATTAAATACAAGTTTAAGTACAAATAAATTAGGTATATTGCTTAATTTGAAGAAGAAAAAAGTAGTTTGACGTATTTCAAACAAAAATATTTAATAAAAAGTGGGTCCCTGGGGCAAACAAAATGCAAATGGACTTTATGAAGGTTATCGATTAAACAAACTAAATCAAATTATTTCTTTTATCGTTTATGTTCATGTTCATTGAATTGAATTAGATTTAGGTAAATATTTCAAACATGCGCAAACAAAAGGGCAAAGTATCATACCTTGAACCGATAATTTCCGACGATGAAACCAAATGAATTAGATTCTGACATAGAATTAAAATTATCACAGAATTTGCTATAAAACAAAAATCCGATCTCTTCCTTTCTTTCCTCATTTCATAAACTTTAAATAACCACTCTCTCAATTAAAGATACCAGCAACGCAGCAGACGTTGAACACTTTTTTGTCACTTTTGTCCGTTTATTAAAATTCATGAAGAATTCTGTAGATTTTCAGATGAATACACCAAAATAATTCCGTTGAGATTTGAAATAACGCGTTTCGGGGTTATTGATTTCCAAAAAAAAAATACACCCCGCAAAAATAGATATTGAAAGTGCACGGTACACCTCCACCACCTCTGAATCAAGGAACTTTAGAAACAACTGAAAAATGCGAATGATAAGCCGAAGATGTTTGGATTTGGACTTGGACTCGCCTTTCTCTGAACAAGTTTAGGCTTCCTGCGTTATTAAATTATCTTCGGTCTGATGCTCCCAACAAAAATCATTACCCCCACATGATAATAAACTTTTTTAAAAGTGTTGTAGTGCGAGCTTATCCAAGAACTGTTGTACCGAAATAAATAGGGAATATTTTTTTTTCTTGCTGCTACTGATACCTCTCATTAGCCAGAAGAAAGAAAACTTTTTGCAGCTCGATATTCTCTCCTACTCACTTCGTTGATTCAATCCGCGTTGCTTTTCACTCCACCACCGTTCTAATCTGACTGAAAGAAGGGTTTTCTCAAAGACCCTATCATCATAGCAGATTCTCAAATTCACAAAATCCTTTTCTCTTCTTCTTGTATATTTGACTACTTACTCCCCTTTACTTCCGAAATTCATGGCAATAAGGAGTTTTATAAAATTGAAAGAAACTTTACCCAATCCATTTTTGAATTAGAAGCACGAGTAAAGTCAGCTAATACCACGAAGCATTGCTGGGAACACCAAGCCATAATTTTGGCATTGCTACATTTTCAGAGGAGTATGAAGGCATGAATTCGGTGTTCTGAAGGTACCAAATTCAGACTTTAGTATAGCACTTAATCTAAAAGATTTAACTTACGGTACGATTGTACTATAATATCCGATCCCCGTCATCTTTTTCTTGAGTAATTTTAAGATTTAATGCAATTCTAAAGCTACTTAATGCTTTTGGTTAGATAATGAAGGTGGTGTTCATCCACCCTCGTCGAATTCAAAAGGTATCATAAAAAAGGCATTGTTTGGCAGTATTGCCAGAGGAAAGATGTGAACACAGTAGCAATATAGTAATAGTAGCCGTAAGTAAACATGATCATGTCAGTGAAAGAACATAATTTCATGGTTTGGGGAATGAATGAATTCAGTTCAGATTTTTTTTTGTTGAGACAAAGAAGCAAAAAATGACTCGTGATCGGCACACTCACTCGCACTCCGTTACTGTCATTATCCACAGTGCGGTGGCAGCGGTAATACCCGCTATTCATTCTCTATCTCTTTTGAAATCATCACAAGGACATGAGATATTTAACAGTTTCTCACTTTCAAAACATTTCTTGAAGGATGAATTCTCTTTAGTTTCACCATGCCCCATACGCCCAAAAAATGTCCCTAATGATCATAAATTCTTTGAAAATTAGGAAGAGTGAAAATGGACAAATGAATACAAACAACTTCGTTTAAAGAACAATCTGAGTTGTACGAAACCCTGCAATCATCATCTCATTTTTCCTTGCTTGGTTAACTTTTACTTTAAAAAAACCAAACCAGCATAATATTATTTGGTTCGAGTGTAGTGTTCTTCTTGTTGCATGTTATGTTGTTAGCTTCGGCAAATCATCCTTTATTATTATCGACCGACGGATGGACCAAACTCTCATCTACGCTTATCACTTCTTCATACCTGTAAACCATAATAATTACGATTACTATGTATATAACGCCAACGTTTTTTTGTACGTGCTATACACAAATTATTAAAAGGGAAGCACGCAGAAATTTATCAGCAAGCAAAGGGATGACATGGTCCATGGTCTGCATTTTTTTCCCTACGAGAGCAAATTACTTTTCACCGCATCTTCTTTTCATCTTCTTAAACAACTTCTGGGTTCTTTTTTTTCATGAAATGAAGAGCTCTTTTAAAAACTTAAGCGCATTATATTCAACAAAACTAACGCAAGGAAAAAGGGTAGACGACCTGATGAAGTAACGCTACTACATTACACACACTTTTACACACACAAAATATAATACAATGCAATGTTGTATTTTTTCTCCCCACATCGTCTACGGAAGCTATTTTCTATGAATTTTACATTAAAACTGCTCAACATTCTTTTTGAGAATAAAGAAACAGTGAAAATAAAAGAGAAAAAAGTGCATGTAAGACCTTCTTTTCTTTAGATAAATAAATGCTGTTTTTTTTCGTAAACCATAGTGCGGGTTTTATATTATGATCATCAACATCATCGTGATTATTATCACAGATAATTTTTTTTACTCTTCATTGTACATAAATTGTAGCACATAACTGACCGTAGAAAATGCATAGAAGGTAATTGGGAGCTTTTTACGGAAGTGAAAAACAATGTTATTAAACACTGGGGAATTCAGAGCAAATATTTTTTTAAAAGTACTTCAGTTAGTCCACCATTTTTATACTGGCCACAATTATGCTTGCTGGCTTTTCTGGGACTAAAACAAAATATTCATTTCCATTTCCATCGTCCTTCACTTGACATACATGTATGTATACTTATGTATCCGAAAAGCCATGTGCATTTTACAATAGAGTAAGTACACATGCATTAGATTCATTTAAATAAAAATGTCTTCACTTTTTCATGAATATTAAAAAATGGACCATTATGCCTAATGCCTGCCTTAATAGGCACCGCGTTAAGTTTCCATGTAAAAACATGTACCTGAAGTCAAGTGCACCTGCGTTTAGAAGGCCTTCAAGGGACACAGCACCATCAATATTTTGTCTGAGGATTAAAAGGACCTCTCAATAATATGGGCTTTAAAAATAAACATTTTTCTCATGGATGCTAAATATGAACATGTTTATGATGACAATTCAAAACTTGTTGGTTGGTATATCATTCACTCCTCTGCATGCAACCTTGAAGCTCACAAGCACTTCCAAAGTACTTGCTAAAAAAATGGAAAACAGTTTTCCACAAAAATTATGTCGATTTCTGATATTAATTACTTCTTTCCAACAAGCTTTGGCTATTGACATAGACTATCCAGTGCCATCTTACATTCCAGATTTTGATAATCATGACAGAAATCCATACATTTTCTTGGAAGAGTTTCCTAAAATTGGAATCAGTGAAGAGAAGAATAACTTAAAAAGTTTCACCACAAATAAGATCCACGAATACTTGCCCGGTTCAACAATTCCCATAAAGTACATCATTCAGCTGAGGATCATCTTGGAGTCGGAAATCGATGAAGATGAGTACACAGCTCAAGGTTCTGTTAGTATTCTGGTCAAATGTGTGCAACCAACGAAGGAAATCGTTATGCATGCGGATATTCAGTACCTCACAATTTTGGAGAATGCAACAAAGGTCACAGAGTCATTATTTGGGGCCCCACCATACACTCAAATACCAGTTGTGAATCAGACTTATGACATGGAAAACGATTTTTACACTATTCATTTGGAGACCGCTTGTAAGACGAACAGAGAGTATCTCGTGGATATTGACTTTGTCGCTGATATTGCAACGGATTCTCTGACTGGACTTTATTTGAGTACATACACGGATCCAATTACGAATATTACAAAGTACTGAGTTTCTTGAATTCAATTATTTATACATTCATAAACGTAGCATTTCATAAAACATTCCTTTTATTTTAGGAGGTTGGCTACCACTCAATTTGAAGCTGAATGGGCTCGACAAATGTTTCCAAATTATGACGACCCTGACTACAAGGCGATATTTCAGATTATTATTGGGCGTCTCGAAAATTACAACTCGATGAGCAACATGAACCTGATCAAAACAGAACCAAAGTGAGCAAAAGCTTTTTACTTACCCTATTTAAAAGTTAAATCTTATTTGCACAAATAGTTTAAACGGTTTATTTCGGTTGAATACCACAGTAAAGACCTTCCAGGATGGGTTTGGGATCACTATGCCCCAACTCCGAGGATGTCATCATATCTGCTGGCTTTGGTTGTTTCAGATTTTACGTGTGTTTCTTCGAGCGTGCCTTACAGCAAACACGTTGAGGTACTTACGCGAGTCATAAGCAAATGCAACTGCGTTCCTTCATAGTCTTTAAACTTGCAATGTGTTTAAAAAAATAGGTTTGTGGACCGCCGTATATGATAGCACGGGGTGGAGGAGATCATTCAGCAAAAGTATCAGCGATTATTTTGGAATTTTATGATCGCTTCATGAAACAACTCTACCCTTTACCAAAAATGACAAGCGTAGCAATTCCGGATTTTGAAGGTACCAACTTACATATGAGGAAATGTTTAAATTTAAATCTTACATAGATCCATAATGTATGATGTCTTAACACATTACTTTTGTTAATTTCTATTTAGCGGGAGCAATGGAAAACTGGTAAGAAATATTTCCCATATTTCATAGGATTACTTTATGTTGATAAGTTTAACAAATCAAATAAACCTTTCTCATTTCGTACTTAATTTTGCAGGGGGCTTAATACTTATAGAATTAAGGGATTAATATACTATCCGGGCATCACATCTGAAGAAGCCAGGTTGCGTATTGACTTGACTATTGCCCATGAGTTGGCTCATCAAAACGTAATTGCATCAAAACGTAAACAATTATTTTCAAGTAAGTTATCTCAGAATCAATTGTAAAGTCTAAATTATATTTTAATGAATTTCAGTTCGGGAATTTAGTGACTTGCAAATACTGGAATCAGATCTGGCTGAATGGTTTGTTTTCAAGTTTTTGTAGTATTGCCGTCCTCAAAAATTTGTACTTCATCTTAATTTTAAAAAAATATTTTTAAAACAGAGGGATTTGCTACGTACATCTCTTATTATGGCCTGCAAAGCGTCAGTCCGGAGTACGACCCAGACACATTATGGCTGTCTGGATACCGAAGACGAGCTCTTCAAAATGACGGAAGTCCCACAACCCATCCCTTGGTTAATATTTCGAATCCCATGTTCTATTTCGATGGGATTTCGTATTCAAAGGTAATTTGAAATACAACAGATGAAATAACTTCGCAAGGCTACATCATCATGTTTTATTTGTTTTAAAAGGGAGCGTCCCTGCTAAGAATGCTGGAGAACGTACTTTCTGAGCGGATTTTTCATGAAGGCCTCCGGATTTATCTAGCAAAACAGTAAGTGTCTTTGAATTACATTGATTTAATTGGACTGTGTATTAATTAAATCTCCTAATCAAACTCTTCAGTGCTTATGGTACTGCAACACAATGGGACTTATTCGAGGCATTGGATCGTGTTGCGATAGCCGGCGGTGTTCAACCTTCAGTTGCGACAATTAGAGAATTCATGGAAAACTGGTCACTTCAAAGTGGATATCCCCTTCTACGTGTAGAATACGTTTCTAATCGGGTAATCAGAGTATCACAAGAACGATATTTTGACAGTCCGTTAACAAATGATACAAAAGTTGGAACAAAACCCCCTCGTTATTGGTACATTCCGATTACTTTGCTTCGTAAAAAATTATCGAGCCCCCAAGCCGTTCACGAGAGTCACAAAATTCCAAAAATCTGGCTAAGTAATTTGGAAGTGACGAAAGTGATCTACCTAGAAGAGGATTTTCAATGGATAGCAGTGAACCATGATGGAACAAGTATGAATTGATTGATCCACCTTTTTGTATTTGAAACTAACTGTATTTGAATCGAATTTAAACTACATAAATTGTATGCCTTTCATTCAGTGTTTGGAAGAGTGCTCTATGACGGTGAACTGGCAAAGAGGCTTGAAAATCAATTGAACTCAGCACATTCAGAATTAAGTGCAATAGCGAGAGCTCAGATCATCGACGATGCTTTTGAAACAGCATGGGCTGGTAAGGGATTTGAACATTTTTAAAGGGTTTCTTCTGTATGTATGAATAATTTGTTCAAAAGAGTTTTTGCTTATTAGGTTACGGACATGTTGAGACCGCTCTCGACTTTACGAAATATCTGGAAAAGGAACATGAGCCCGTCGTTTGGTCTGCAGCACTAAATGGCTTGGGAAAGATTTATTCCATGTTTGTTGAGAAAGAAGAAAGCTTGCAGTTAATAAAGGTATATTGTGCAGAAAATAGGTACTTTTTTAGGTATTTTATTTCTTAGACTAAAAAATTGCATAAAAAACTATTTTAAAAACATTATAGGCTTATGTACATAAACTGGTATCCGGATCTTTGGAGTTGATTGGAGTCGAGCAAACCTTGAACGACAGGGGAGTGAAAGTAATGCATAGAGGGGCCTTACACCACTGGGCAGGAATGTTAGAGCTACCTAAAGCTTTAGAATATGCCAAGAATTTAGTGAAGACGTGGGCCGACTCAAATGTTAATCTGTAAGTTTTAATTGTAACTTACCGAAAGTTTTACTATTTTGATGCAAATAAAAATATTATTGGACGTGTACTTGTTTGGCTTTCAGGGTTCCTCCAGATCTTCATTCTCAGGTTTTCTGCAATGCTGTCATTGGCAGTGAGGATGATATGCTGGACTTGATGAAAATCTTGATTCGAAACGAAACAGAGCAAGATGTTCAAAATGCACTTGCAAGAGCATTAGCATGTTCGAAGCGGCCTAATATTTTAAACGAGTAAGAGTATTAGACAGACTCGATAATTGAATGACTCGAGTATTGGACCTAATTAACTCATTTTTCTGGGTTTTAGACTCCGATACAACTTGACCAGCGACGATCTGAATTCTGTCCTCAGTTACGAAGTTTTAATGAAGCTAGCACGTAACGCAGAATCAAGGAAAACTCTACTGCAATATTTAGACGAAAATTTCTATGAACTACAGGAATATTTTGGAGGAGAGAAAGTCTTTGTTCAAAGTTTAGAACTTGCCGTACAATACTGGAATACAGAATCGTACTTGGACCAGGTATGTAAATAACACCACTTATTATTATTATTATTATTGATGTTCTCTCAAAGTGCATAAGATGCAAAAAATGGTTCAATTTTGACAATTTAGGTGCAGAGTTTCTTGGAAAAGTATAAAGATGAGTTATCCAATAACAGGAGGAGACTTAAAAGAGTAGTGGATCAAGTAAAAAAGAACATTGAATGGACGAAGCTCTTTTCCGAACCAATTATAAATTGGTTAAAATCAAACAAGTAGATTTTATGGAAGAAATAACATTTTAATATATCTTGACTTTCATAGAAAAACATTTCTTTCAGAATCACAATAAGTACTAGAACAATCACAATTTTTAGGGTACATTCGGTCGTATATGGTATAAATAAATACATTTGTTAAAATTGACGTTGTTTAAAAAATATTTTTAAAAAATTATTAAACTTAAATATATTATAAACTACAACAACATATTTGCATACATGCATCTCATTCATGTTGATCAGACAGACCATTTAAAGATACAGATACATAAGTTAGTTAAATTTAATATTTTCTTTCATAGTACAGAAGTTCACTATAAAATGAACCGGGTAAAACTTGTTAAAATTTATATAAATTATCTATTCTATATAGCTACGTATATTTCGTTACAGACAAGTTTATAGTTTCTAAAATTATAATATAGCTACTTATACTTTTAAAAATCTCGACCCTTATCGTATTATATATATAAAGGAGTATAGTTTATTTTATTACGTTGTTGGAATGCGATTACTATTCCAAAACGCAATGAGTTTTTTTAAGGGGAAAGAAAAATCTCCGTCTTGAATTTTGCTCCTACAAATAGGAGACAAGGCATACCCACCTTGTCTCCAAATTTGGGGGCTGCCGTACCCTTCTGGCTTCAACGTATTTCGAATGGATGGATTCGTTGACAACTCAAACGGTAGTTTGCCATCCCCGTTAGCAAACATAAGTACATCATTTGCTTGGCAATATGAAATAAGACATCCCAAAAGTTTCACATGAACAGGTTGACAGTAGACCGCAGCCAAGTGTACGGGTGTTTCTAGGCCTTTATTGCGGAGAAAAAAATTGATTGGAACTTTCAACTTTCGACGAATATGAACTGTTGGGAAATAAAAATTTTGCTTTAAACAACGTTGTTGTCGGGAACATATTGATGAAAGTGAAATGCTAGATTTAAATAAAAAAACAAGGTAATACTTACGATCTATGAGATGAACTAGGACGTCCCCCTTGTTATTTTTGCAGCAATCGTGCAATGGAGTGTTGCCGTAATTATCTTGAGCGTTTATATGAGCGGGAAATTGTCTCAAATAACTTTTCAATTCCTCTAAAGTGGGATCCCGTTTCTGCGAACACATTATATGAAGCTTTGTTTCACCTTTAGCATTTCTTCCTCTATTTGAATTGGAAGCTGACTGACGTTTGATGTCTTCTTCAACACAATCCAAAGCAGGACGTACAAACTTCAAGTTATAGTCCACCATGCATAATTCTTCTCTCAGATCCGAAATAACTAAGAGGGCCGGCTTGATAAAGAGTGAATTTGCCAAATTCGCCTACAAAATAATCAACAACCCATCCATAAATAATACATCACTATAATCAAATTTAAGGACTTTGATAAACATTGTTTTGTTCTTGAGTACTAACCAAAAACTCCTTCTTTTCAACTTCAGTAACTTCTCCACACCTGGAACTGGTAGCTTCATCGTTATTCTCATCAGGAGCGTATATGACAGTCAAGTAATGATCTAAGATCTTCCAGCAAACCTCATTAACAAAGCTTTGATGTTTACTGTTGAGAAAAATTAACAAGCCGAGATCCTCACGTTCTGAAATCAATGAATTCCGTCCATAAACAATAACACTTTCCTTGATAGATGGTGAAATATCTTATTTCACAAAAATTAGTCAAAACTTACTTTCGCAAAATGAAACGACATCCTCAACTAGTGCCGAATACTCTGACTGAAGTAAGCTGAATCCAAATCGTTTCGCAATTAAATCCAGCCATTTCTGTAAAATAAATTTTATGCAATTTAATGTCTCAAATTTCAAACATGTTCATCATCAGTAAGTTCAATCGTTTGGGAAGATCTACTTACCAAATAGATACAGAATTCGTCCCAAGACGAATTCGCAAATAGTTTTTTAACAATCGGTTTACATGCGTGGTATTTGAAATTGCCCACTTCAGCCTCCAGAAAATATTGAAAAAGAGGTGGTCTCAATTTCGCACCTATCTTCTCATACTGCTGATATTGAGAAACAACTAGTTTAGTAACAAGATTAAGCAGCCTCAAGGAGTTCTTATCCTGGTTAGACACTCGATCAATGAGGACTTTAAAGAAGTAATGCGCACCGCTGTAAGAAACATTGGTGTTGTTGTACTCAAAGACCTAATAAACAAATAAACAGAAAACATTTAAAGTTACAATTTGATATCCAGATACTTGTTTATATACACTTCATGCTTTTATCAAGATATCATGTACCTTCTCGAACACATTTATGTAGTAAGCCATTAAATTAAAATTTGCCTTGTCTCCAGATACGGTATAATTGCTCATCAAATGCCGTAAAAATTCCCAGCACTTTCCTTGGTCATCCTTAGACACGCGAGTGTTTTCTAACAAAACGCGTTGAATTAATTGTGATAAATACGCCACCGTAGGCAAACAATGATTATTGGTAAAATCTCCTTTCATCGTCATTGCAGCATTGCCCCATTTATTTTTCTTGATAAATTCTGCAACGTTGGTATTATCTTTTACCTAAAATGGTAGAAAAAAGTATAGTTGACAGTGGCAATGTGTGGGAATTGAAATTACTACTTTTATAACAAAAAATATAAATCTTGAATCTCATTTTATTAAAGTTAAAGGGCTCACCTTATAGATAAATGTATTTCTTTTGAATACGCTCTTGCTACTACTTATCATGGCAGATTGCTGGTTCAAACTTTCCCCCTCTGCCCCTGTAACATTAAGAATCTTCAATTGAGAAGACGAGGCCTGATTAGGAGGGGTCTGATGTTCTACATCTTGTTTATTCGCAACGACTAAGTTGTCCGCTTGTTTATCATCATCTTTGGTTTGAAATACTGA
>JAHZMX010001518.1:0-24565 GCA_027743895.1 Seira musarum | reverse complement strand
CCCGTTTTTTGCCTGACGAATGCAAGTACTTTACTGAGCTTGAGGATGTGCCTCCACTACCAGCCATAGTGCCGGCTGATGAATGGCGATGATGATCCGTGGGAGATAGGTCATGGTAGTAAGTCGTCTCTGCGGCGAGGCCAAACGTGGAAGATTTGTCTTCTGGAACAAAGCGAAAAAAGGATTTAGAGAAAGTCAAGCAAATGAGACTATCATTAACTTTCCTCGTGAGGTGAAAGAGGTTGCAAAGTTTTCTTGTTACTGTGGGTCGCGATAGTGTTTGTTGGTGTCATTCTCTGACGTGCGGTCTGGAAAGAATTTTTACTGAATACTGAGCAATAGAGGATACCAAAAACGTGTTCAGAATTAAATTCATTTCCACCAGATCTATATATTATTCTGCATTCTTTCTGAAAGGACTCAGATTGAACATTGAACCTGTCGTTCAGCACATTAATTTAACCTATAAATTGAGCAATCAAATCAAAATTCTGTAGAAATCAAAAGAATCTTGCAAAATTATTTTGCAGAATTATCATATAAAGTGGAAGGAGTTAATTTCTAAAGTATCCTGAAAAAATCCATTCGAAATCAAAGATTCTATGTGAAGGGCTTTAGCAAAACTGCTTGCTTTTGAGCCACAACAGCAGCTAATGAAATGCTGGATCCTTTATTACGCTTGTACTCTTGGAGAATAACAAATCGCTCGGATATCCTTTTAATTTCCAAAAATGGTTGAGAACGGATGAACCAGACACTCTCTTTCCAAGCCAACTAGACACCGAATCAGCACATTAATTTAACCTATAAATTGAGCAATCAAATCAAAATTCTGTAGAAATCAAAAGAATCTTGCAAAATTATTTTGCAGAATTATCATATAAAGTGGAAAGAGTTAATTTCTAAAGTATCCTGGAAAAAAATCCAATCGAAATCAAAGATTCTATGTGAAGGGTTTTAGCAAAACTACTTGCTTTTGAACCACAACAGCAGCTAATGAAATGCTGGATCCTTTATTACGCTTGTACACTTGGAGAATAACAAATCGCTCGGATATCCTTTTAATTTCCAAAAATGGTTGAGAACGGATGAACCAGACACTCTCTTTCCAAGCCAACTAGACACCGAATCATTTATAAGCGATATATCTGGATTTTACCCGACTGCTCTAATTAAATTTCATCAGAATGTAGGTACATAAGCATCAAAGTAATTCCCACCCCATAAAAATTGCCGGTGCAGTTGGCAAAGGCCAAAATCAGACAAACCATAAAAGTGAAATCTCTGAAAGATTTATCCATCCGCATTTCACATCCCACTCGGGGTCGGGCTAGAGAGAATCCAACGTTTTTGTTTCCGTTGTTGCACGGATTTTGAATGAAAAAGATAAAATATCAACGAAGCGAGACCATGGCTTAATGCAACCATTAAAGCGTTTAGAAGAAGCGATACAATCATTCGACATTGCACAAAAAAAGTGCTCTTGGGGAGCGGTATAAAAATATGGAAGATATTTCTTTTGTGGCAAGCGACATTTTGCACTAATTCATAAGCCTAAAGAAAACTTATAATAAAGGTAACAACTGTGAAATATTGAACAAGACAGGAATGTAAAATATTTCATGCATAAAAGAATCTGGTACTACGTGAAGCGTCTACCTTCACAAAGTAAAAGTGAAGCCGGTTCGACAAAAGACGTTTCTTTTTTTTCTTCAGTTCACCTACTCTTTTCATCATTTCTGAAGCAGGCGGTTGAATAATAAAATGTGGCACGTTTGGAGCAAGGTGGTAGATAGTTAAAAAAAGTGTAAAGTAGAAGAAAGGGGACATTGGTTGAGAACATTCTTGATTCCGTCCTGCCTGCGGCAGCATGCAGGCATCTTACCTAACCCCTTCTTCCATAAAATGGATTGGATCGGATGCTCCCATCCCAGTCCAGTCAGGAAAATAGGAATAAAATTCTTGATTCCGTCCTGCCTGCGGCAGCATGCAGGCATCTTACCTAACCCCTTCTTCCATAAAATGGATTGGATCGGATGCTCCCATCCCAGTCCAGTCAGGAAAATAGGAAACCGTGAAAAATAGGAACTTGTAAAGAAGGGAAGGAAATTCCCGGAGAACAAGAACCAATATTAAGATGGAAGGGAGAAAAACAAACATTCCATAAGAAGATGAATACGTACTTCTTATTCTCTCACTTCTCTATTTTCCGCTGTCAAACTTTTCTACAAACAAATTCCCCAATAGTATTTTACTACCAAGCAAAATTTACACTGTGGGGCAAACGTGTCAATGTTTAAACAACTTTAGTTAATGCTCTAATTTTCATTCTTCCTAGAAATGAGAAGAAGGTTGTGTAAACACCTCGGCAGAATTTGCTTTTTTTACTGGTGTGAATGCTGGTTGTAAGCTTTGGAACAAACATGATTAAATTTCTGTAGAATTAATCTCCCCTTATTTGTGAAACCATGAACCAGGCAAAAAAAGTGTTTTGGCGGAACCCAAATAACTTTTCGGATACTTACCGCTAGTTTAATATCGAGATTTATTTAATTTTTCAATTTGAATTTAATAAGTCGATTAATTTTTATCAACCATTAAAGATATGGTGGAGATTTTTAAAGGTGAACATTTACAAATCCAAATTATAATGGTGGCAATAGGGAGGGTATATTCGGGCGAACATTCGGGGATCCAGGCGAACCGGGACAGGGGCAAATATATTTTCAAAATTAATGTACTCAACCGGGAAGTCGGCGAACCTTAACCAAATATAAGCTTTTCTATTTCACAAGACTTCATATGGCTAGAACACATTGTTAATCGTCAATGGCATTACCTTTATACAGGGGCTTATTAGTCATGCATTACGGTTGTTTAAACTTCCTTCTGTAATGAGTTCTTGCACTTCTTTTTTCAGTCTTGGTTTATCTTATGTCCTAGTAAGTCGGGGTGGCATTCAGAGGAGAATTAGTACTTTTTTCTCTTAACGCCAAATGCAATCACATGCTTGCACATGTATTTCCTTAGGAATTCCGAGTGCGTACAAGTAACGACATGAATTGTCGCCTCGTCGAAAGGTATGGTGATGACACGAATACCTTGTTGAAATTTCATGAAGTCATCAAACAGTTTAGTCAATAGTCCTCAAAAATTGAAGTAATAGTTTCCCAAGTGTGTTCAATATTTCTGGATGAACCCTGAGCCGTGTTTAATTTTGAACAAAAAAAAAGAATCCAGGATGCAGATGTCAACAGCGAAAGTGACCAAATTATTATGGCAGAATATTCTTCTTGTCATGTTAAACCCAAGAACCATACCAAAATTACCAATCTAAAAAATATCCATTCGTTGCTGAGGCTTTGTCACTGCACGCCCCTTTCTCTGTTCTCATACAGTTTTATTTGCTCTGGAACGACGCATAAGGCGAATATGATGAAACAGGGGCGAATGTTCGCCCATTTCCCGGAGCTAGGGAAAACGGCGACCAAATTTTCAAGTTCGCCCCGATCCCCGAAAGTTCGCCCCAATCATTTCTTTCGTGGCAATACCTTGAAAAGTTCTACTGTAAATGATCATGATCCACGGTAAGAGCAAAAATACATCACCGTTTTCCCAGTTAAACAAAAGAGAATTGGAGGGAAGAAAATGCATAAAAATAATATTTCCTCCGGTTCTTACCCCACAGGTCTTCTTGGGCAATAATGTTTTTTGAAGATTGGAAAGAAAAAAGGATAGAATAAAAATGTATGAAAACGACATTTCCACATGAATACAAATTAGAGCTAGGGAAAAAGTGAACGATAAAACTGGAAACGCTTAATATGGAGACGCCTCCTCGTTTGCTGAACCTCTCAACACTTTAATTAGAAATCGCTTGAAGTGTTCCAAAAGGACGGAATGATGAAACATGTAACAGATGAAGAAGATGAGTGAAAATGAGAAGGAGCATGGAAAGAAAACTGGAATTCTGCATGCACGAACGCCTCGGTAAATATACAAGGGTCACAAGGCATGAGTGCCGCGCTTGGTTAAACAAAAAAAAATTCTTCGCTTTTCATACTTTTAGTCTTCTGGCTATAAAAAGAACGTAAGAAAAAACGCAAAAACTTTGTTTCGTTTTTTAATCATCTCTGATATTTGATTTTGATGCATTTTCAATTTACCCCGAAAATGGGAAAAAATTTTGGTTTAAGAAAAGCATCTCAACTGCCGACGAAAGAGGTTCGTTTAAGACTTTTTTATAGATTTGATTTATTTAGGTAGAATAAAAGTTTACATGCGTGGAAAAAGTAGGTTTTGAATAGCCTATTCACAATCCACTCGGTAAAAACGTTTTCACGAACATCATCTGAGAAAAGAGGAGGAGGTTGTTGTGGGCGAAACTTGGAACTCTAACGATATATCGCTTCCATTTTGCAATTCCCAAAGGATAGTGCGGTTTTCAAGTCTTATCTTTGTTCGGGTTTCGTAGAATTTCACGAGAGTAATGATTCAAAGGGAAAAGAGACGCTTTTTGGGGAGACACAGTTGGTGAAGTCCGACATGGACATTTTCGCATAAACTTGAACTTGTTGGTCATTAAAGAAGTTTTTGCAAAACTAACAATCAGTCTGTCTTTTCATTTATCAGTCTGGTGTCTCATCATCATCACTCATGATTCAATTACAAGGGCAAAGTTTACGTAAAACTTCGAATGAAAACTACAAATAGCAACAAACATTTCAGATTAATCTAATCAAGCCTCAAGCTGGAATGACCGACCACCTATGGCATCTACAAAACAAACCCCAACTTTATCCTCATTCCATTGTTTGCCTACTTCCCACGTTCACCTCCAAGCACTTCATTAAAGATATTATCTCAGCTCCCTAATTACCAAAATATATCATACCAATTCACAAAAAAATGTTTATTCCACAAAATTTCTTGTAAACTTACTGATCAAGCTTCCAATGCAACCACCAAGTAGCCACAGGATGACAACCTGCATTTTCCACTGTGAGCAAAACATTTTTCGGTTGTTCTCCATTCTTTTTGCAGTCCGTCTGTCTGGCTCCCCCACCTCCTTCTTTTTCTTTCGCTTTCTTCTTCTCTTCCTATGTTTTATTTAGCACTGTTTTGTTGATGTTCTTCTTGTTGTTTCCGGATAGATTGAGCTTTCGAACTAGATAGAGTTATACAAGGTCCCTTCTGTCCTTCTTTCATCAAATTCATCATTAATGCACCCGCTTTCACTTCAACGCATACGCGTCGCCTTTTATATCAAATTTTCGAGATGAAAGGGATGAATGGGAAACGAGGCAAAGGAAATCCACAAAATATTGAATTCGTTTAAAAAAAGATTCTACATTTTCCCTTGTTCTGTTCACTGTTTGCATTTTTCTTTTAACGTTTTCCGACCGCATATTAATAAACTGATGAAATTGTTTAGACGAGGCAATACTTACTTGACAGGGGCTACTAGGCTATGTCACATTTTTTCACATAATACGTTTCAAAAAACGTCTTTCTTTAGGTTTTCTCTTTGCTCCAGGGCCAGTTCGGTTTTTATATTCAAGTTCTAAAAAACCCTCCACTTCCTCGAGACAATTAGAAAAGAGGAGGTGAAAGCACGTAGTAAAAGCAGATGGTCGTGTTATAGTGCATTATTTTTTTCTCAAAAAAGTTGATGAGCTCGCAAACACTCAAGACTACAACCCCTTCATTTGTTTATGACATACATTGTCGAACTTGTGAATAGCTTCATGAAGAGGGGAATTTTTTAGATGCTGTTGGGGAAGGTTGGAGAATGTATTGATATTGAATCAAGATTGAATCTTTACAATATTCTATATAGGCACTTGTGTAGTTTTATTCACTGTATTTAGTGCAATCTTAATACTCTCGAGCTGCAGGTTGTTGTTATTGATTCGAGGTTTGCTTTATCTAAAGAATTTATTATTATAATCTATTCAGATAATAAAAATACTTTGATACACCTACATATTATACGTGCTTCAAAAGAGGACCTTCATTGTCTCCTTATCCTTTCAATCGATATTGATTTAATATAATATGTAGCTTCATTATATATATTAGCTTCATTTCCTAATTGGGTCTCTTCCTTTCTCTAGTTTTCAGAAACCTGCCTACAATTACTGTCAAATTTTTCTGAAAGTTCGTGTATTTATCTAAAAAATGATGCGTTCAGAGCCCAGCGATTAAATCTCAAAGGAATTACTTTTGACTGAATTTCAGGGCTCTCAAAAGAATCAATCTCTTAATCACTTGTAGTTTCATTTTGGAAAATGCGAGCAAAGGACAAAGGCTAGTGAGTTAGTTAGAAGGAGTTCATAAACCGTAATAATCCATGTCATGTCTCGTGTCTCGTATCGTGATTGCACGTGCAATGATCCAGACTAATAAATATCTACTATATAAGTATACAGTCCAGTCTTTTTTGGATGCTGCTGCCCTTCTGTGACCGCAATAATTTGAGTAGGTATATAAGTACGATATAAATAACTTTCTCGAGTTCTTGGTTTACCTTAATTTTTTATTTGCTCAGCTACATTGGTGAAGAGCTTTACCCAATACAAGAGAATCATACTAAGTACGGAATAAACAAGTTTGCCAACGTACTTTCTCCTTCTCACCCGGAGGAAGTGGGATCCACCAGGTAAAGACGATGCAAACCAAATAAAACTTTCTCTCAACCTAAGCCTTTTGTATAGCTTATCAAGCGAGAGGACAAAATCACAGTTCCCAGTTGACTTTCACTTCCACTCGGAGAGAATGAGCTTGTTTTTCTTCAATACATCAATTTTATTAGAAATCCTAAACTCTTCCCAAGTTCCTGTCGACGATTCGGGGAATTTATTTATATTGCATTATTAGGGCCTATTGTTATGTCACAACAAAAGAAAAAGAAAAGAAAATCCAGTTTTCTTTAGATTCAGTCCGTCTTTTTCTCATTTAAGTTTACATTGTGTACCGCATGAAATGCCTAGTTTGTCTCACGTCTTTAAAAATTGAAGCCTGATTTCGACTACAAAATTCTAGCTACTTTCTCTTGTTTTCCATTCATTGTCATTTCATACACTCTTTTTTCCTTCTTCAAAGAACAGAAGAAACGCTACAGGCCACAGGTTCAGTTCTCCTACTTTTCTTAATGCTCTTTTGTGACATTGGAAATATTCTCTAGGTAAATATTAGAGTAATGATACACCACCGCACCACCACCACCACCACCACCAAATGCTTTATAAAAAGTTTGAACCCTTTCTTGGGTTGCCCCATGGGTTGAGTCGTTTAAGAACACCACATAAGCACCAAACTTTACGCGCACCCAAAAGCACCACACAATTCAGTTTTTTATCACAATCACAATTTCACCATTATTTTTTATAGCTTTCAAATTCATGTTGTATATTACAGTTTGTATTTAGATACAGTAGAGAAATAGGAGTAAGAAACGAAAAAAAATATGAAATTCCATCGAGAGGAAGTTTTCCAGGGGAAATCCACTTGACGAATGAAAGCTACTTCGGGAAGGAAGCTCAGCTTTCACACGGATCCAGCAAAAATGGTTTTCCCTCTGATTCTGTAAATGTTTGCATTAGCTTTGCTGTGTGTGTGAGTTGTGTGTGCAAGAAAGAGGAAAAAGGGAGAAAAAGAGGGGAAGTGGATATGACATGGTTTACGTTTGCATGCATCACACTCGCAAAAAGGGAAATAATGCTTGTGTTTCGACCAGACCAAGGGAAGTAAAAGGCAAGTAAAAGATGCCACCCAGATTTCTATGTGAATTTTTCCTGTACATTTTATTCGCCGAGGTTTATGCCATTTTCGAGGATCTAGAAAAGTCTGGACTTAGGAGAGGTCTTCACCAGATTGCAGTGGAGATTGCTTTTTTATGAAAAAAAAAATCTGTCAAAAAAGATACTTTATGGCATCATTTTTGTATCGAATTTTATTGGAAGTGAGCACGTAATAATATCAGAAAATTTGCAGTGTTTCACGCACTAACTCTCGAAGTATCGATGTTCTAACTTCTAAATGAGGATACTTTGGAATGACCCAGCTCGCTTTAGCTAAGACACATCTAAATTACTTGAATGTGCATGATATTTGCTTTGTATGGTAAATGAATATACAACACGTTCTTGTAAGGGAAATCTTCATTTGTGCGTCTTTTGAAAATGGAAAAAACATAAATCATGGGGCGATACGAAAGTGTCAAATTCCAATTTAAACTTCCTCTGATATATGTGTAAGCGCATTACGAAGTTGACTTGAGAATAAATGTATGCAATAAAGTCATGTTCTGATTTAACATCGTCATTTTCGAAAATACGTTGGCGGTTGACGATTGCAATCGACAAGAAAGTGAGAACGAACCAGATGCATGAAAAGTTTTACACAGAGACAAAATGAGAAACAAAATGGAGACTTTAAAAAT
This sequence comes from Seira musarum, assembly GCA_027743895.1. Taxonomy (NCBI): domain Eukaryota; kingdom Metazoa; phylum Arthropoda; class Collembola; order Entomobryomorpha; family Entomobryidae; genus Seira; species Seira musarum. The sequence goes on along the minus strand of JAHZMX010001518.1, from coordinate 16,122 downwards.
GTAAAGTGCTTTCAAATATAAAGGTTCAGTAAGTTACTCAACATGGCAGATTATATAGTATAAGTGTTTCATTCTTCATGAATATAAATTTTTATTAGGACCTCCTCCTTTTTGACTAAATCCGTTTTTTGAAGTTGACTTGAGAATAAATGTATGCAATAAAGTCATGTTCTAATTTAACATCGTCATTTTCGAAAATACGTTGGCGGTTGACGATTGCAATCGACAAGAAAGTGAGAACGAGAACGAACCAGATGCACGAAAAGTTTTAAACTAGAGACAAAATGAGATACAAAACGGAGACTTTTAAATTGTAAAATGCTTTCAAATATAAGCATTCAGTATGTACGAATTAGTTACTCGACAAGGCAGATTATATAGTATAAGTGTTTCATTCTTCATGAATATAAATTTTTATTAGGACCTCCTCCTTTTTGACTAAATCCGTTTTTGACAGGAAACTTTGTTAAATGCTTGGTCCGTTTAAAAGCGGAATATAATATATATTATCAGATTTCTAACGAATTTGTTTGTAATAAATACACAGTAGTACTTGACACCTAAATGTATATCGAATGACAATATAAATTTTCAATAACAATACGATTTTATAAACAAAGTGAATAATTAGTCGAAATTATCGTAAGCCATAATAATAAACAACGTCTTGCATTTTTGCTTGATAAAATGTGTACCTAAATTTAACGTTATTATATAATATTACAGCTTTAATTATGTTATCGCAAAGCATGTTGACTGCCTGCTGCAGTTGGGGCTGTCGAAGGCCCAGTTGAAGGAATAAACCCAGGTCCTGGTACTGATTGCTGCACTGGTCCATTCTGAACTGGAGCTGCGTGATGAGCACTAAACGGATTCTGTTGAGGGGGCAGAGTGGGAATCTGAGACAATTGTCCAGGCCAATACTGGTGCTGATGCATAGGTGAATGGGATTGAACGTACGAGGACAAGAAGGGATTTTGCGAGACTATGTCGTCAGTCGAATTTGATGATTGAGGCATGTAAGGCCTATTAAACGTTGATGAGAGTAAAGGAGAGCCATACGCATCTCGATTTCCTCTGGCCGACGATGCAGCCATACTTGTGAGAAAAGGAAAATGGAGTTTAGTAAACGAATTTACTCCACTAATGGAGGAGTCTTGAGGAGGAGCTTGTGGTGCGGCGGCNCAGGCCAATACTGGTGCTGATGCATAGGTGAATGGGATTGAACGTACGAGGACAAGAAGGGATTTTGCGAGACTATGTCGTCAGTCGAATTTGATGATTGAGGCATGTAAGGCCTATTAAACGTTGATGAGAGTAAAGGAGAGCCATACGCATCTCGATTTCCTCTGGCCGACGAGGCAGCCATACTTGTGAGAAAAGGAAAATGGAGTTTAGTAAACGAATTTACTCCACTAATGGAGGAGTCTTGAGGAGGAGCTTGTGGTGCGGCGGCATGAGGCTGTGGTTGTTGCTCTATACTAAAGGAGGTTACACCACTAATGGAGGAGTCTTGGGGAGGAGCCTGTGGTGCGGCATGAGGCCGAGGTTGTTGTTCTATACTAAAAGAGTTTACCCCACCAATAGAAGAGTCTTGAGGAGGAGCTGGAGGTGCAGCATGAGGCTGTTGTTGCTGTTCTATACTAAAGGAGTTTACTCCACTTATGGAGGAGTTTTGAGGAGGCGGAGGAACGTGAGTTGGGACATGAGGCCGTGGTTGTTGTTCTATAGTAAAGGGATTTACTCCACTAATAGTAGAGTTTTGAGATGGAGCCTGGGGTGCGGCATGAGACTGTGATTGTTGTTCTATAGCTTGTGTCGGCGAAGGAATGTGACTTTGTTGAGGTGTCCGCTGCTGAGGAGGAGGCATGCTGGTCGGTACAGAAGTTGTAGAAACAGGAACTGATGACACTGACACGGGTGGATAATATCCATTAGTGTTCCATGTTGGTTGCGTAGGGTAAGGACATTGTGTCGAGACTGGAGGATATATGGGAGTTGGTTGATGGTAATAACTTCCCACTCCGCCATACATAAAAGAAGACGACCCTGTTGTCACAGTCTGAGAATCTGGAGTGGGTGTAACTGTTGCAGGGGATGGAGTTGGAGCTTGACTATTTGGATGTGGCATGGGAACATGATGCTTTAAAACTGCTTCCAATTTTAGTCGTTCTAGTTTCCTAATTTCTTCTTCTTCCAGCCTCAGACGTTCAGTTTCTTCTTCAAGTTGATGGTAATGATTCCCCCCTCCGCCATATATAAATGAGGATGACCCTGTAGTCACAGTCTGAGAATCTTGGGTAGGCGTAACTGTTGCTGGCGAAGGAGTTTCAGCTTGACTATTTGTTTGTGAGTTGGAAACCTGTTGTTTTAAAACTGCTTCTAATTTTAGTCGTTCCAGCTCTCGAATTTCTTCTTCTTCCAGTCTCTGACGCTCAGCTTCCTCTTCAAGTCGACGTTGTCTCTCCTCCTCTGCCAGTCTTTCTTTCTCCTTGTCCTCCTCCCACATTTTACATTCAGCGAGGACCCGCCGCTCTTCGGTGAAATCGTACTATAAGTTCCATAATATTTCTATTACTCAAAATTCAGCTCAGATGAAGAAAATAGTTTTGGAAACTTACATCATTTTCGATAGCATCGAGAGGAATGTAAATGTCGATATCCTTAAACTTCAGGGGAGGTTTCGGGAAGTACCGTGGGCGTAGGTCCATAGGCACTCCCTTCATCCACGCATGATCTAAGGACATGCTGCGCAAACATAATTTTCGAGTAATTAGGATGAAACCTGAATACTATTTAATGCGACACGTCCATTCACAAATTAAATGTTTAGAGAAATTATTATACCTTGGTTTCCTAATAATTTGAAAGACAAAAACAGAGTCAAATTATTTTGCAAAGTTGAAACGCCAATAGTCTGGGACTTGGAAAACGTTAACTGGATGGCAAACAATCTCTAATCCTTTCCCAGCAAGATGAAAACCCTTGCGAAGCGCTCCAAAAACTACAGCACAAACGGAAATTACGAATATTCGTCATATGCCTTGGAAAATCTGAAGGGGAACTTCGTACGAAATGGAGGAGAGTTACTGAAAAACCTACAAAAAAATGAAAATCACTGTAACATTTTTTGGGAGCCACGGCTCAGTAAAAATTTCCTTACTTTGGGATCACTTACAATCACTTTATCGGTTTCGTGACTAGAGAAAGATTTTTCAACGGCTACGGGACTAGCGTCAAAAATGATTCACTGTCCAAGGGGGCACACTCGCACTCCAGTCCAACAGTGATCAACACAGACATGTATTTTATTCGTTAATCTGTGTTCTGGTTCTAGTTAGAAGTTCAGGAGCTCGATACAGATTTCGGCACTGAGCGATTTGATATTAAATTTTAAATCTGAGAAAACAAAAACAAAGTGCGAAACAGCTTTTAAAAAACGCAGTCTTGTTTACATCAATCAGCAAAATGAATTCAACAGGCAAGAAGGTTCATTGAATTGATCATTGAATATATGTCTGGTTTTGGTTTTTCATCATCATCACAATTAAACCTCCATGCGTAATCGATCAAAGGAGCATTATGCACGCCAATCTACTCAATTATTATGGATCGTTTTATTGCAAAATTATTCATTCATTCAATCCGATCAAAGGAATTAATTCCATGTGCAAGTACAATACGATAATTAAGGAAAAGGATAAAAAATACAATTTTTATAGACTTACCAGGGTTAAATCGCATTTGTATCAAATCCCATATTATGTACGTGTAAGTCACTTAATTACGAAAGAACTTAACTAATGTATTTGTTATACAAATCACAAAATAAACTGTTGAGGATGGATCACATAAGATTTGTCAATCAACTCAGATGTAGTCAAGTATGTACAAAGACGAACTTGTCTTCTAACTGTTCAAACAGTACAGATCTTAAAAAAAAAGTCTTTGATGAGTTCTGCATAGATCGTCCACTTCCAAATGACGGTGATGACAAAACGATCGCAGCAGATTGCAATAAAGCCAGTTCAGTGAATTTGAAAGGCTGCACATCGCTTTTAACACGACTAAAGACACTAGTAAAACACCATTAGACGAAAAACTTTTAGCCTTGGTTCATTCTTCCCCATTCTCACTCCTTTTTAGCGTGTTGTGTTGTTTGTCCATGTTCTCCATTAAAAAGAAAGTGTTAGTCATAGTCATTCCATTATTCTTCTGGGCCAAATGACGAAACTTATGCACGATGATTATGATGGTTTTGTATTTTTTCTCTTCTTGCACAGCACTAGAGTATTTATACGATCATATTTTGATGAGTGAGTGCAAAAGAAGAGGAAGATTTTCATGATGTTCTGATGAGTTGATTTTGATGATGATGACTAGCAGCAGGTCTGTCTCATTATAGAATCCTTACATTTACATTTAATACTCGCATTACTACACATAACATTCTTGCTAGCTCCTCTCCGCTGATGATGATGAAGGAAAAAAAGCAAATGATGAAAATAAACACATTTTATTTATTGGGAATTATTATCGTACCTGCTTGGTTCTTGGTAAAAGGATAAAATATTGAAATTGAGTGAGGGTGGCTTTTGTATTCCTCACATTCACATCAGATCAGCTCGCTCAGGGCCAGGGGAGCGTGAGTAAGTGCATATGCTTGTAACCAACTTATCTCAATGCACTTCTGTATTTTTAATGCACCCAAAATACATCACAAGATACGCAGCAAAACTCTTCGCTATGCTTTTTAAATGATGGACTGTCATTGAAATGTGTGCATCCCATCACCTGAATGCTCAATGCCTCTCAGCACTATAGAAAATGAAGCTAAAGGGAATTGTTCCAGTTTTATTATCCTTGCAAACTATCTGTGTTTTTGTAACAAGGGAGAAATTGTTAAACCATATTCCTGATTTTTCCCTGGCGATCACTGTATTCCTTCCCATCCTAAACACAATACATTGATAGGTGCTCTTCTCAGCAACAGCTGATTTCAAATGAAAACAAAGAGCAATAAAATCAAAACAAAAACATTCGCTTTAACATTGTTAGGTATCGGTAAATCAATTAGCATTTCAAGATAGGACACACTTTTTTCGGTTTAAGGGATAATATTGCACAGGGGCTTTGCTTCTACAATAGTTCATGCGCTTGGACACTCCGTGTGGAAGAGAAAAGGGGTTAAAAATGCACCCTTATGAGAGTGAGTCAACCGGACGGGACGGAAGGAGGAACGAAGATGAATAGACTTGGAAAAATCGATTACGATCACACAGATGAAATGATGCGGCCCTAGTTCCAAGTTTAAAATTATAGCTGTAGCAATTAGCTATGACTGCTATAGTAAAGTTAGTTAGAAGTAGAGCTAAATAGAGAATATGAGTTACAATTGCTCTCACACGTGCCTCTTATTTATGTCAAAGTAAATCGGTTTTGATGTGACAGTTTGTATCTCCTTCATATTTTGAATGATTTGCCATTCATCCCATGTTGGTATAGGAAATGAAGAAATTGTTAGTTTTCGCCTTTACTTTTGCACTTCTTCAAAGTCAAACTAATGGCGAAACGGAAACGGAAGATATCTTGGTCGATGGTAAGAACAAGAAACGTTTACGATCTCTTCTGTCGAGGCCAGCTTATGTTAATATGTCATTTGTGATGTTACTAAATGCAGGTGGTGACGAGAATGTCGAAGTAGAAATCACCTCTGTTCCCTCCAATACCACCGTTTCTGTGGGAGATCGGGCTATCCTTAACTGCTCTACTAATATTGCAGTACCTTATCGTCTTGTTTGGTTTGCAAAACCAAATAGGGAAATCTTTCCTGACGACCGGATCGAAATTCTCCCGGATGGCCCCTTGGTTTTTAATGCTGTTCGGAAGGAGGATGAAGGGTATTATCAATGCTCAGTTAAGCTTAATGGGACTGACAATAACTCCAAGTCTAAAAACACCCATTGGGCATATCTTAAGGTTCATGGTAAGCATCCTTAATTATCGATAAATTAGAATCTGCTGGAGAGGTATACTTAATAATAATAATATTTCTTTTTCGTTGATAGTGCCTGTTGTAGTGTTCAAATACACGACAAATAGCTCAGTTCCCTGGGGAAGTTGGTTTGAGGCAGAGTGCGTGGCAAAGGGTGATCCCCTACCTACGGTAACTTGGATGTTGGATGGAAAACCCGTGGGAAATGAGGCGGAGCATATTGTGCAAACTGTCGTTGATGTAATAAGAAGCACTAACCACTCAAAAAAATACCATTGCCATTAATTTGAATTGTATTGTTCAATTTTTATGTCGTAGGAAAAACCACCGCCGGATTCCCGAGGTGAATTTGTTCCTAAAGCCATGTCATCCCTCCGAATCACAAATGCAACAGCATCAAGGAAAATTAAATGTGAAGCTTCCAATGATGTTATTACCGGAACTGAGCTCACATCCAAAGAATTTAATTTACGGGTTACCAACATTCCCACTCCAACTCAGGAAGATGATTTGAAATTTCGGGAACCTCCCTCTGGTCAATGTCCCGTGGGAAATGAGGCGGAGCATATTGTGCAAACTGTCGTTGATGTAATAAAAAGCTCTAACACTAACCACGCAACAAAATTATACATGAGTTGTATTGTTCAACTTTTATATCATAGGAAAAGCCACCACCGGATTCCCGAGGTGAATTTGTTCCTAAAGCCATGTCATCCCTCCGAATCACAAATGCAACAGCATCACGGAAAATTAAATGTGAAGCTTCCAATGATGTTATTACCGGAACTGAGTTCACATCCAAAGAATTTAATTTACGGGTTACCAACATTCCCACTCCAACTCAGGAAGATGATTTGAAATTTCGGGAACCTCCCTCTGGTCAATGCGCTTACTATAATGGGAAAATTTGTAGTGCACACATTCATCGTCAATTCTGGATCAATAATACTCTGGGAAACGCCGGAGGAGTACTTAACGAGCAAATTACAAATGGGCTCTGGAATGAAATAATCTCTGGTTTAACAGAACCTTGTCGAACACCGGCAGAGAAACTATTATGCACGTATGCTTTTCCAAAGTGTCTATTGAAAGGGGGCTGGGATCCGGTACCCCTTCCTCTCTGCTATGAAGACTGTATAGCTGTTAAACTTGCTTTCTGTTACAATGAATGGGCTGTCGTGGAAGACAACCGGGAAAGAGGAATCAATTTTCAGTCAAGGGGGCATTTCCGACTTCCAGATTGCGATTCACTTCCAAAAATCAACGATACTTCATCTCCCTGTTCTCATGCAAAACTGACCGACATGCCGCCTGAGGATATAACTTGTGAGACCTCTTAATTGATAAATATTTGAATCACGTAAAACAGTTTGATGATTTAGAACATGATTTGACGATTTTGTACATTACTTTTTCAGATGATTGCATTCGTGGAAGAGGTAGATACTATCAGGGCACAATGAATGTTACGAAGAGTGGTATTCCTTGCCAAAGGTAAGATAATATTTTCTTATAAGAACTACTAATTACGAATCCAATCACTGTAGTAGAACATATGTACGATTTAAAATTGTCCATTTTCAAGGTGGGACAGCCAGGTTCCTCACAACCATAATAGACCCCCGCCAGTTTTTCCTGAGATTCAGAACGCAGAAAATTATTGCCGAAATGCGGGAGGGGAAGAGCCAAGACCATGGTGTTACACAACAGATCCATACATTCGGTGGCAACACTGCGATATTCCACTTTGTGGTAGGCACAATTCAAAGATTATTATTACCTTCGGCAAATACATTTACATCTTGAATCTTGTTCATCGCTTGTCTAGTAGTAGCATGTATATATAAATCGATATATTGTAATTGCGATTTCAGAGAGTGAAACAACGACACCGGAATATGTGGAAGTGGAAGAAATCGTCGAGACGCCTATGATTTCTCGTTTTCCTTTCGACATTGCAGTGATATACCAATCACAGGAGTTTATTTTCTTTGCGGGAATCGCCGTGATTGTTTTAATATCACTAATTGTTATGTGTGCTGCCTGTGTAGCATCTACCAAAAAGAAACCAAGAGGCCCTCCAGGGTATGACCGTGCTGCAACACAGGAAGTTGAGATTGATCTTGACAAATTGGGAAATAATGCATCATATCATCGTCACGGCATTAGTCTAAATCCGAAACTGGAAAAATTGGAATATCCTCGCAACGATATCATTTACATACGGGATCTTGGACAAGGGGCGTTTGGTCGAGTGTTCCAAGCTAAAGTTCCTGGATTGCGGAAGACGGAAGAATTTACGATGGTTGCAGTAAAGATGCTGAAAGAAGAAGCTAGTGAAGACTTGCAAGCTGACTTTGAACGTGAAGCTTGCCTGCTCGTGGAGTTTGACCACCCGAACATAGTTAAACTACTTGGAGTTTGTGCCATAGGAAAACCAATGTGTCTCTTACTTGAATACATGGGTTCTGGAGATTTCAACGAGTTTTTGAGGTCTTGTTCTCCATCGAATTACAGAACAATTAATACACTGTCGTCCAATGGAGACGTTTGGAGGGATACCCGGCTGTCACATCGAGAAATGTTGGGAATAGCTAGGCAAATCGCCTGTGGAATGGTATATCTTTCGGACAGGTCTTTTGTACATCGAGATTTAGCCACAAGGAATTGCCTCATTGATGAGCACATGGTGGTGAAGATTGCAGACTTTGGCCTTTCTCAGAAAATTTATCTTCAGGATTATTATAAAGGGGATGAAGATGACGCCATTCCAATCAGATGGATGCCATTGGAAAGCATTCTTTTCAACAAATACACAATCGAGTCTGATATATGGGCATTTGGCGTCTGCATGTGGGAAATTTTTTCCTTTGCCCTTCAACCCTACTACGGAATGACGCATGAAGAAGTTGTGAAATACATTAAGGATGGTAACGTTTTACAGCCTCCTGATAACTGTCCAGTCAGAGTCTATGAGCTCATGAAATTATGCTTCAAAAGCCAACCTGGTGATCGGCCATCTTTTCGAAGCATTTTACAAATAATTGAAGACATCATTCAGGACATGGACTAGACTTCAAGCAGCCTCCTCTCAGAGGTCTTCTACTCAGCAGTTGTGGCCTAATAATGCTCATTAATACTCTAACTCTTAAAGTTAAAATTTGGATTCTCAAAGACAATGTTAATGAAGAAATTTGGCAGATGGATAATTTTTTGATCTCCTTGAAAATTCTAACAATGCGTGTACAAAGCTGTTATATATAGATTTAAGGATAGCCGTAGGAACTAGAAAATGTGAGCAGCTAGATGACATAATTCGTTCAAGCAACTTAATATATCTGTGTTTGTGAATTATTTATTATTTATTCTGTAGTATTTATATTAAACGTCCTCGTCTTGTGAACATTAAACTTAAGAACTTTGGCTGAAGAGTGGTTGATGTACATATCGAGTACTAGTCTGCTTTGAATCTTCAGAAGCTTCACAGGAGTCCAACGGTTTTTTATATGTATAATTGAAGACTGATAAAAATGTAAAGACGTCTAAAAACTGTCCATTCGCTGCTCTTTACAACGACTTATCAAAACCCACCAATAAATTTGAGATTCTGTATATTTATGTTGTTCGTTTTAATGCCACGATGCCAGTGTCAGTTCCTGTTGATATAAGAAAATGCATTTTCGAAAAAAAAATTGTTACGAATATAAAGACTCTCTCTTTCTATCAAGTCTTGTAGCTTTGATTTTAGGCATTATGCCTAATTGTATTTTGACTATTGCCAATGCTAATATTATATGATGCATTCAAAATATTGACTATCATGATTTGTGCTTTGTATGTAGCTTATGCGAAACTTTCTTGATCAGAAGTACTTACAAATAATGCAAAAGATGACAAAATTGAGGACGATTTAAATAAAAAAGTCTTAATAATAAACTCAAATGATGCCAAAAACTCGGATTAAACATTAGCAGCTAAAACAACAATTTTGTATTTTTGGTACCGGTGTAAAAAGTTTTACAATTTTGTAAGATGAGTAATATATTCAAAATGTTGACTATCATGATTTGTGCTTTGTATGTAGCTTATGCGAAACTTTCTTGATCAGAAGTACTTACAAATAATGCAAAAGATGACAAAATTAAGGACGATTTAAATAAAAAAGTCTTAATAATAAACTCAAGGCCATGAAGGATAAGTACACCATAGAAATTATAAAAAGCAAATCACTATAATCACTTTTATAATTTCTATGGTGTATTTATCCTTCATGGCCTTGAATAAACTCAAATGATGCCAAAAACTCGGATTAATACATTAGCAGCTAAAACAACAATTTTGTATTTTTGGTACCGGTGTAAAAAGTTTTACAATTTTGTAAGATGAGTAATAAATTAAAAATTAATAAAAAACAAATACCTTTAGTTTTGTATCGGATTTTATTGCTGTCATATTTAAACAAAGGGTTGCGATCTTCGTTTGTCATTAAAAGTAAAAGTACATACATCTAAAAATGCTAAAACAACATCTTATAATACACCATACTAGGTACTTGGACTTAATGAAATGACTATTATCATCGTAAGTATTATCATTCAAAAGATTCTACTTTGGTTTAAAATAGAAAACTATCGCAAAAATTTCATTGCCTAATTTTGAAAAATACCGTTTATCATTTTGCCTCCAAGAGTAATCACAATACATTTTCATTTTGAAAAACCACGTTAAGTATATTTGTCTCATATCATATCATACGTATATGGAATGTACATAACTGAAATTAAATAGTTGTCGCTGAGAAATACAAATAGATAACTATCAAGTTACAAGTTATTACAGGATTAGGATATCAGTAACTTCATGCTGATGGCTGATTTACAGGCCGTCCACGAAAACTCCAGTTAATGTTTTATTAACAACAAAATCTCGAATTCTAAAGACTATTACAAAGTACTACTATTATAAACGTGAATTACTAAGTAGGTTAAATAAAACGTATATCAAAACATCAAAAACTAGCAGAAGGAAATTTTAAATTGCATTGCTAGTTAGTATGCTGCCCGGCATGTTTCATCTGGACAAAGCTAAATGCGCGCCAGTTTAGAGCATTATGAGTTACGTATAATGGGTTTTCCAGTTTGGAATACTGGTGGTAGATATCTAGTTACTTAATTTTGAAGATATTGATTGTTTCAGACGATATCGTATACCGCGATTCTTCCGTTGTGGCAATAAAAGCTTTGGGTGGGAAAAGGAATATCCTCCGGTTTCACAGAATCGACAGGCTGGAAAGCACGAGAAAAAGTGTTTCTTATACAGTGCACCCTATTAATCTCTTCAAGAATAACAATCATCAAATCTTTGACAGAACTAACCTCTAAGGAAGAAATAAAGTCCTGAAACCTTTGCGCTAGTTCTCCATTTGACTTCACAAGTTGAGTTAAGCTATTAAAGTAATGAATATGTTTATTATTTAATGATACTAATTCAACAAACAACCTAAGACAAAAAATAGATTTATGTACCTCTCTTCTTCCCACAACGAATTTGAAAGAATTTTCTCGCAAACAACCTGACTCACTGTTCCATCGAACAAAGGCACACCAAAATGGCAATCCAGTAATGTCCATTCGTCATACCACGTTTTATCACTTTTTAGTTTTCTTTGAGTCTGAGCACCTTTTTCGCCCATGCTTCCAACTTGAGCCTTAGTTTCGCTCATACTTAAATCCAATCTCAGGGATTCGATTTTTTGCTGTCTTGGATCGAAACCGGTAGGCTTTCCGGATAGGCTTTCCAAGGCAGGAGTTTGGACTTGTTGACCAACGGAGGAGCATGAGGACTGACTCAATTCTAAGTCCAGTTCTTCTTGATATAATTTGGCACACTGATCACTTTTGAAACCATTTGCTGGTTCCGGAACCCCAGAGGAACTAGGCTTAGGAACAACGTGAAATTCGTCTTCTTCATCATCGCTATTGGATTCTTCAGGCAGACTGGTCAACTTTTTAAGATTGTTTGCTGGGCCATCGGGACCGCTTACGCCAGGGATATTTGGCTCACTTAAAACGCACAAGTAATTTTCAGCTGTGCTTCTACTTGAAAGACTAGAGGATCCCCGAACATTCATCATTGTAATGTAACCACAGTTCCGTTCTAGATCCAGGACTCGCGCTAACTTGATTATTGCTGGGTGTTTCGCCCATTTCTTGTAGGATTGGACCATGGGAGATATATTTCCACCTTTGTTGTCTTTATGAAAATCTGTACCTTCAGTCTTTGTCTTGTCGCCATCACTGAATGGAAACGGTACAATCACAACAGAGGACTCTCCTTCGAAACCATAAGCTTGTATAAATATAGCGGAATGAGGTAAGACATCATTGAAAGAAAACAAAGCTGAAGAACCCGGCATGACTGTAGGATCGTGACCCCACGAAGTTACCAAATACTGGGAAAACATTCGACAAAAATTTCAAAGAATATTTTTAAGTGCTCTAAAATTCATGATAGGAAGTTCTCGTAACGAACATAGTACACGAAATAATTACATAAATACTAACCTTTTCGCAATGCTCCAATTCTTCCGGTAGTTCATACAGTATGGACCCCCTAGGAAGTAATAGTGACGTCGGACCACTATTTTTAGGATTACAGAAACTGGTCGAATGAGTCAACGTGAATGAAGATGGAGAATCAGAAGAGACGCTTCCACCGCCAACGGAAGGTGTAGGAGTTCCAGAGGTGGTGCTCACTGTAGATTGCGTCATTGAGTCGTTTTCAACGGAGATGGCTGAACGCAACTCTTTGTCTAAAATAGACTCATCTGGAGCTACGTAGTTGGTTCTGTTCCTGGCACTCATTTGGCTTTGAAATTTTTTCCAGGAAGGATCAAGCGAATTGAAATCAAAATCCAGATTTTTCTTGTAAGCAAAACCTAATCGACAGTAGAGAGAGACCGCATTTTTGACTAGCTGGGAATCAATATCAAGAATGTCTGCCAGCTACAAAAGAAAACATTTCACTAGACATTTGTTTAGCAAGAATTATTTGCAAGTAAATTTATATTGGATAAGGGCAAACTACAAACCTCTCCAACTGAAGTCTGCTCATCGATTGACACAAAGATTTTGTACAATAAAGTTTCAAAGTAATCGCCTAGAACCCTATTCATAACGAAACCTTCCAATGGCGGAACTACGATATAATCTTCGTTTTTAATTGGAACGTCCACATAGATCAGTCCCTTTTTGTAAAGTTTATGTACGCAATCAAAATCAAGCGTTCCAGCGGGTTGACCTCCGGTGTCAATTAGATGATCGATAATTTTTCGTTCCATGGGTTTTGTTGCCGTAATATCTTCTTCCGTTATATAACCATGCTGAATATGATACCTAAGCACCAAAAAGTATAAGTATAATCAATTTGAACTTTCTGTAACTTGATCCTGATTTTATGAATGTTTCTCTTGCCATATATTATAAGTAATCTCTGTATTTAAGTTTATGCGTATCTAAATAACATAACATTAAAATGCTGGATTACGAACCAAGGTTCAATTGTGATGTCAATTGGCTTCGTTGGAAGAAGTTCTCGAGGTGGTTTTCGTCGGAACAATTTTCTGCTAGAACGATGCTGATTCATCAAATCAATATATTGATTTCTGCCGATGCCTAAAAGTCTCAAACCTAAAAAGTTACAAAAAACACTTCAAGTTTTCCTGTGATAATTATCTTTAATTAAGACAAAACTAAAATGAACCTATCAATTATTAATGAAAGTATTAATTAAATAGCAAATAAAATGTATAGTCAGACTTACAATCTGCTGCTGTGAAATTAGGTAAGGAATCATAACTTTTCTCCTGTTCCATTATCTTTTCAATTATGGATATGTAGTACTGGAAAGGGGTTATCCTCAATCCCTTTACAACTCGATCCGAAAGATGATATGGATAAAGCATAAGTTTGGTCTTGCTGTATGTAATCACGTCTTCATAATATTTTGGCTCATCTTTCATTACAGTTTTCACTAAAATACAATTTAAATAACAGAATATATTTTGTTTGCTTTACAACAGATCACTTAATCTTGATATCATCAAATGGGACACTTACCGAGGTTATCTGAGTAACGCAACTGATTCCGCACACTGTAAAGGACAACAGCTTTTTCATACCCTTTCTGAGAATTCCCCAAAATCTTGAAAATAAAAACAAATTAGGACTTTCACACACCATTTGAATTTTTATATCAACGCTACATAATGTATATACATATTTCATGAATGAATATACCTCTTTGACTTTCTGAAGGAAGGCTAACCCATGGAACCTTCTTGGTAATGAATTGTTCAACTTCAGGATTTGAATCCATTTTTGATGTTCATAAGTTAGCTTTCACATTGACGGATTAGATTGTCATTTCAGACTCTTGTATGGATCACATCTCCTCCAACTGTAGATTTTGAATGAAGGTTTTTGATTCTGTCACATTGGAATTACGATTAGTTTTTTGGAATGTCAAAAGTTCATAGGAACTCATGAAACTTCAATCATGAACAACCTCACAAAAGAATTTATTTTCCCTCGTCAAATAGGCAGCAAAACTTTTCAACAAAAACTTAATTCATCAAGAACATCACATTACACATTTACATTTTTGTTCGTCTTCGTACTACAATAATAATTTCACACCAAGATAAAACCACATGCACATGAGATATGTTTTATATTGTACAGGATCAGTTCCATCGACAGGAAACATATGATGTCATTCGGATTTTTTTACGTTTTTAAAACATTTGCATTTGGCATGCGAAAAATCCTTCATGCAAAAAAGGTGTGTTGTATACAAAAGTTAGGTAATTTTTAAGTAGAATGCATAGGAAAGGAAGGAAGATTGCGATTATAATGAAAAGAGGGTTAGGATAATCAGCAAGGATGGCTTATGGCTTAGGGATTACAGATAAAAAATCTGAAAGTTTTTTTCTTCTCTTCATGATTCATGTCTTTTTACACTTCATTATCATCCCATCCTCACTCACATCCTATGTTCGCAGACAAACGCAAACTACACCTGACTTGTGCTGTGCTTTTATAAGACATGCAAAAAAGCAAAAGAATTGAAGAGTCCGACCGAGCCGCGAGCCTAGAAAAAAGAAGAGCAGCTAGTGCGAGCGAGCTATAGTGCTTTTAAAGCACAATGCATGAAGAATCCTTTGATGGCATTAATCTCACAATACCCAGTGAAGCTGTGGGTTGCGACCGCACATACAAAAATCCGCTAATAAAATAAACAATGCACTAAAAATGTTTGCTAAAAAACATTTATTAATTAAAAAATTGGCATAAACTCTTGTCTACAAACGAACCGTGCCGTGCAAGAAGGAAGTATTATTGAACAAAGGATTTTAAACGGTAAAAGCATTAATAGTTTCATGCTCTATTTTTTTTATAAGATTCCTGTCTTGTAAAAGATAATTCGATTTTCCGGATTTTGCAAATTATAAATTAACAGCTTTGATTAATTTAAATTTTGTTGCTGTAAATAAGTGTAAAACAGCTTCTTTAGAAATCATATTGTGTTTACTAATCAATATCATCGATGTGTATGATAAAGTTAAGTCACTTAAAGTTAAGTTAAAGTTGGATTTTTTATTCTTCAGGTTTCAAGTTTCTTTGGTCGTTGAATAATTGTGAACGACGCCGTGCATGAAGGAAGGATAGGAAGTCCGATACCTTTAAAATTTTATTGTTCTCCTAATCTTACTGAGGAAGTAGAAAAATGTCGTTACCACCAAACTACCGCCACGTTCCAACCCCGTCGTCGTCACGTAAGATTATTTAACCAACTGCCATATTAACTTTGTTTATTTTGCATGTCAAATATTATTTTTAATTCATTTTGTTCAAAAAGTATTTGCCCTGCTCACCTTCACTAAATGATAAACATTTCATCTTATACCAGGCGTTAATAAAAAGAAAGATTGTATAATATACTTCAAAATACAATTTGTTATATTACTTGCATTTTTATGAAAACCTTCAAACGAAATCCGAGAAATCAAAAAAGAGAGAAATGTATACGTTTTTTAAAACTGAAATTCCACTTTTTTATTTCTTTTT